>CDEZ01018456.1:0-11244 GCA_000826365.1 Acanthamoeba royreba | reverse complement strand
CGGTGATCTGCTCGCGAAGAACATCTATTTTGTTCGACTTGTCAGTGACTTCTTTCTTGAGGATTTCGTTTTCGTCGATCATCTTCTGGATGGTCTGTACTAACAGAAGCGGCGTAAGGCCAGCTGATACACCGTAGCTGCCCTCGCGCGTCACGCGTCCGCCGAATATCTGAACCGTGCGGTGTACTTCCTCGACCTTCTCGTTCACTTCCCGGAGCGTGCGCTGTACTTCGTTCTGGAACTCCTTCTGCTCGACAAGGATGCCGATCATGTCAGTCGGTACACTGCCTCCCTTCTCTCGTGCGGCTGGAGTCTGGTCATGACCAAGCACAGTAAAAACGGGTTAGCAATGTAGGAGACAAATTAAAAATGAAAACTCGTGGCTAACACTTACGGCGGAGGTGGCGAGTGCGGATTGATGCTGCTGCAGGAGTTGTTGTGACTGTTGTTGCAACTGCAGCACTTGTTGCTGGAGCTGAACCTGCTGCTGTTGATATGGATCCACAGGGGCTGTGCGCGCATAAAAAAGCATTTAGCAACCAACCTTCAAATGTCCTTGCGTACGAGAATACCGGGGACAGGGGCAGGGACTGGCTGAACGACTGGGGGAGGTTGAAGTCCATAGGGTTGCGCCGCTGGCATTGTCGGTGTGGGTGCAGTGGCATTATACTGAGGCTGGCCATAGGCTCCCACGGGTGTACCATGTGGATGCTGAAGTACAGAAAAGCAAGTTAGTGCTCATTGAAAGCTCTTCAGCTGAGTCGAATAGAACAAACCTGCAGTGGCAACTGGGGAGAAACAAGAGCAAGCTGCATTGAGCCTGAGTACTGGGCCGGAGCCTGCGCCTGGTAAGAGTGCTGCTGAGGCTGAGCTTGATACGGAATTTGTTGTGGAGTTTGCGGAAGGTAGCTTTGGTGCTGTTGTGGTTGTGGCTGCGCCACAAGCTCTGGCTGCGGTGGAGGGAGAAGACGTGCTGAAGTAAGATAACGATGAAAAAAAAAAACAAGAGCGACTTGTACCTGATACTGGATACTTTCCATGGATTCCTGAGAGGCAGGGAATAATTGAGTACGAGGTTGTTGACGGTTTTGCGCAGGCGGAGCTGCGAAGGGGGTGGCTGTGGCTCCTAGGTTCTTCATTTTTTGAACCAAATCAGCTCGCAATTGCTGCAGACGAGGATCGAGCGCGTAAGATAAGGATCTTCACATGCATTAAGGGGTTAAGAACTGAACCTGAGAAGTGGAAGCATTATCTTCATCCTCGTCATCGGTGATGTCGGAAGCATCCGAGATGTCAGGCGCAGGGGAATTGGGAAACAAAACGGGAGGAAGAGCGGCGGGTGAGGCCGAGCTGGTACGGCTCCTGCTTGCTTTGGGTTCCGTGCGGCGCACCTTCACCAGTTCCACCTGGAGTCAAGAGGAGAAAGTACCTATGATGAGTCAAATTCAAAACGCGGTTGTGGAGGGCCTAAAAAACCTCTAGCACGATGGTAGCATTGGGGGGGACAGGAGAGCGACCAGCAGCGCCATAGGCAAGATGAGGAGGAATTGCGATGACACGCTTGCCGCCACGCTTCATTCCTACCATGCCTTCTTCCCATCCCCTGATCACCGTGCCACTGCCGAGAGCCATTTTGACAGGGTCACGCCCTGCATTGGAGTCATAGGGTGCGGCTCCCAGCTTGCCGTCTGTCCCCACAATCCATCCACTATAGTTAACGGCGACCATATCGCCGGTTGCAATGCCCTATGATGGTACCATCATTCAGGTTAACAGACAGGAACAAAGTCACACATTTGAAGAGGCCACTGAAAAGGATAGAGTGGCCAGTGGAAGGAAAGATTTAGGTACATTGCCCTTGCCAGATTTCATGTCTTGGAAGATAAGTGGCCGGGAGGGATCGGAAAGACTCTTAGCCACGGCGATGAAGCTGGCAAACTTGGTGCACTCCTCCTCTTTGGAGAACATAATGGTCCAATTCCTGCCGTTGCTATCGCTAAAGTTGCAGTAGACGTCTTTTTGTACCTGATAAAGAGGTACATTTAGGCATCAGCAATATACTTGTTGTTGTTGTTGTTTTAATCATAGGTCAAGAGGCCGTACCACAAAGTTGAACTTGGAACCAATGTTGATGCTGCACACTTGCTGCTTCTTATTATAATAGAGATAAAGTTGGAATCGCCCGGCTTCAACGTTACCGAGCACGGCCGCTCCCACCTTACCCAGAGGACTGTGTTCTTGCTTGGCATTGTCACTGGCGGAGCCAGTGATAAAGTGTGTGGTGAGAATGATGGCAACTTACGTCGAAGGAGGAATTAGAGGTACAATTGAAAGAGCTGGACGGGATTGGCATGAAGCAAAGAGAGAGGCACATCGGCAGGAGCCTTGGATGGAGTTGCAGGTTGTTGCGACGCTGGAGAAGAGGCTGCCTTCTTGGGCTCCTTGGCGGGTCGGTATTGGAGGCTTTGATTGCCTTGCTGTGGCGCCTTGGCATTGAACAGAGAGCTGAGCGTGGAGGGCCTGTGGTCACAGCGATGACGTGCTCTTTCTGGTGAGCGGCTGTCCCAAGAGCACGGGCAGCAGGAGAACACACAAGCAACTAAACCAACCACGACCGACCAACCACGACCCACCAACCAACCCACCAACCAACCCAACCACGACCGACCAACCCAACGCACCCACCAACCAAACGTTGCAGAGTGCGCCCCCTCCCCCCCAATTTGAAAGTAAAAATCGCACAAAATACAAAATACAAAAATAAAAAAAAAACACCGAGTCGATCATGGCGAGGACCGGTTGCAGAGGGGTTTGTTCGGGCAGGGACCAACTGCGCCACCACGAGAGGAGAGCATACATATGCACAACACCATTCTGTTTTGGGGGAGGGGGGCTAGCCACCGTGGTGCACACAGACCCCCACAGGCGAGCAAGCCACCAAACAACACCACCACCACCAACAAATCGAAAACAAACAGACAAAGGGGGCCCTCGGTTGGGAGAGGTACCCAGAGGGAGCGGCGTCGAAGCCAAAGTCATCACCCCGGCCGCCACGCTGTTTCGTTTGTTGGGGAGCCAACATGTTGGCGCCGCTGCTTCTTGGGTCACAAACAACGCAAGGGGGTGGCTCTCCTTGTGGCCACTTCTCGAAAAGAGAGAAGGAGGAGTGGAGGAGCGGCGGTGGCTGTCGTACGGAGGAAAATTGAACCACCAAACGAGACAACAGCGGACGGCGCCCCCGAAAGAAACGACAACAACCTTTCCTTGCTCGCACCGATGCTTACCACCCAAATATTTAACGTATGTTGATGCATAACTTACATACCGAGGGGAATGGCAGCAAGATGGGTGTGTATTGAGTAAAGATGAACAAGTTAATTTAGAACTGGATGGCAGCTCCCTTCTTCTTCTTCTCACCGCCCAACTCAAAGTGCTTGCACCTCTTGATCACTTGCTGGTGCTTTTGCTTGCAAGCCGTGCACTCCATCCTGAGCACGATCTTCTTCGTCGTCTTGGCCTTCTTCTTAAAGACAGGCTTAGTCTGACCACCGTAGCCAGACTGCTTTCTATCGTAGCGCCGCTTGCCTAATGATCATGAAAATGAGAATTCTGGGAAGGAGCAGATTACAACAACAACTTACCCTGGGCAAAGAGAGAAGCCTTGCCGGTCTTGTACTGCGTCACCTTCTGGGCGGTGTGCTTCTTGCACTTCTTGCAGAACGTGTTCCTCGTCTTGGGAATGTTCACCTGAATTGATGATGATGTTCTCACATCACTCTCTCGTCCCCTAAGAAAGAAAGAGTGGTGCGCGTACCATCGTGTAGAAGGGGGGTGGCGAGATACTGAAAGGGATGGGGGGAGGACGCCCAGGTACAGGCGATGATGCGGCAGGGAGAGGAGGAAAGAAAGGAGGAAGAAATAAACGCGGCAGATGAATCGTGGATAAATCCTGCCCTCTTCTCTTCTTTTTCTCTATTTTCTCTATTTTCTCTATTTTCTCTATTTTCTTTTCTATTTTATTTATGTTCCTGTCTCGGCAAGCGCCTTGAGCTTGAGGAAGCTGGCGTGTACGTCCCTCGTACGGAATATATTTACAAGCCAGTTGGGTACCACGCCTTTGGGGTCCACACATAACACGTATGTGCAATAAACGGACTCAGTCTCCTCCGGCTGACCTTCTTCTTCTTCGGCCGTGACGCCATTGGCCTTCATTCCACCACAACAGGGCTCAATGACCCATCCACTGTGGATGACCTCCCCGCGCACTAAGTCTTCTCAGTTCCAAACACAGCACGGACTTTTAGTTCATTTTCACGGCAGTTAACGCTTTGGATTTGCGGAAAGGTCGCACCAGATGATCGTGATATGCCCGATGGTGAGATAGGAACTGAAGTAGCACACGCGATGTACTTGCCTATAAGAGCGAACGCGGCAGATCAGCTAATAAGCTCCCATTTAGCAGCAAACCTTGTGCACCATTTTCAGCCTCCAAGTGGATAGAACGCAGCAGGACGAAATCTCTGTCAGCGATCAAAGGGAACGGTGAGCGCGCATGTAGGTAGGCAATATCGATGTTGCGAGATATTGGTTCAATGCTTTGGCAAGACACCACTAAAGCATCATGCTCTGGGTTGTTGCTCATCCGATTAGCCGGATTGCATAAAAGCGCGGAATTTTGATGAAAGTGATGGTACGCATGGTAGAGATGAGGTCAATCACTCGTGAGGGACCCGCTTGAATTCTGCCTTCGACCCTGGTCATAATCAACGATGAGCCCGGCAGGTCTTTCTTACTAACCAACACGTTGGCCTCTTCCTGCGGAAGGGGTGTGTGAACAATACAAATGTCCATTGTTTTTGTGAGTGCACAAACCTTGACTAAGACCCAACCTGCGGTTTCGGTCCCATGAGGCTCCACCTGGGCAAGGACTTTAGTCTTGTTCTCGTCAGCAAGCCTATCGGCCCCACACAATTAAATACGGATTGCTTCTTGAAATTTCATGTGACCGGGCGGCAGTACCACCGAAAACGGGAAGCATAGTCATCCTGCTCTGCTATGCTTGTGGGTGAAGACTTTTCTGCAGGTTCGGTGGAGGCGGCGCTGTCGACCTCCGCTGTGGATCCAGCGGACAGCTTGTGTCCCGTCATGGCCATACACTCGTTATGCGTTAGATCAGCAGAGGGTCTCGTAAGATCCGCGTCAACTTGCACCGCGATGGCGCTCATATCTTTCTCGAGACTAATGGGTAAGCGCCGTCTGCTTGACGGATGGACACGCCGCCAAGACTCATGGACGGTCGACGATGATACGGACGGGGCAGACGGTGATCCGCTGGCGAGATTATGTGGGGAAAGGTGTTGCGATGGTAAAATGGGGAGAGAAGACCTTCGCATTTCTGGTGAATCGAGGACGTTACGGATTGTAGTGGCTGACGTGGAAAAGAAAGAAATCAAAGGCGAAAGAAACGTTGGCGGAGACGTTGGTTGGGGCGGAGATGGCGGCGGGCTGAGGGTAGTGAAGGAGCCAGAAGCCTGGGAAGTGTTGTACTTGAGGTCATTCTTCGTATCGTCCACTGGAGTAGAGAATATGAGCGGCGTTGGTGGTGATGCAGAGTGCGGGCGAATGGGCGGTTGTGTGAAATCCGCCCAGGGAAAAGGAGCGATGGAGGTGGGAGAGAGGGAAGTGGAGCGTGTGCGTGGCCCAAAACGATATCCTCCTTCCTCTTCTTCTTTCGTTCGTACGCGTGACGGTATTGGTTGTTGCCTATCCGGTATGGGAGTGTTGTGACCTTGCTGAGCTACGTGGCAGAGCGCCTTTATCCAGAGCTGCATATCTCTCTGATTATCGGCGTAGAGGAGGAATCTACAATCCATCGCCACGCAATCCCATCCAGGTGTACCGACAGACGAGACAAAACGATTCAGTTAGGCGGGCAAATCGTTGCAGTGCGTTGGGGCGACGAACACACGTACCTTCTTTTGTCAGGGTGTCGCGGATAGCTTATCTGAAAGCAGAGGTCCTTGCCCCGTGTCACGTCTCGTAACACATCAGCTCCAGCCAGCTCGATTACACCTTTCACAGCTCCTGCCTGTTTGCGTCATCACGTTCAACGCGCGTGAGTTCTCGACACTGAGCGCATTCGCGAGAGTGGAATGATGCTGGGGCATGCTTCGAGAGGTGGGGAGGGCACGTGGATGGTCCACGTGAAGTAGGGCGGGGACCTTGGCATCGGCGTAATAGAACAGCAGCCTCCTGTCATGGTTGAGGATGAAGAAGCGCTGCCGCCATGTCCTGTACACGTGGCCCTGTTTGGTCAGGTACCCTGATAGGTACCCTCTCCGCCCCGCATTCTCGAACGTCTCGCACGCCCTGCCTCCCCCCACCCCGTCAGCTACCCCTCCCCTCGTGCAGAGGGGACCAACACATACAAGGACGCGTGGCGGCTGAGAAGAAGGTCCTTCTCGGTGAGGGTGCGCAGCTTGTCGTGGGGGAGAGCGGTCCCTCGCAAGAGGATGCTCTCCAGCGAGGATAACAGCGAGCCCACGATCTCCTCCTCCTCCTCTTCCTCTTCCTCTTCTTGCCCCTCTGCCCCTGCCTCCTCTGCCCCCTCCTGCTCCTCCGCCTCCATCATCATGGTGGTGGGGGTGGTACACTCTCTTCTCCCCTCCCCAGCAAGGAAATGAGAAGGAAACGGGAAGGAAATATAAGGGAAAGGAAATGAGCTGGAAATGGAGCTGCTGCCTCTTCGGGGCGGAAGAAAGACGAGCAACCACGCACACCACCGATCGTTCGTGGAAGGCCAGAAGAGAAGGACACACGTGATTCATCGCCAGGGTGGAGGGCGCGTATACACCGCCCACGCTTGCCACACAGAAGCGGGAGCTCAGAGGCGTGCCGGGACAGCCCGGAGGCGAGCAATCACCTCGTCCGCCGCGCGCAAACCCGAGGAGAGGGCACCTTCCATGTAGCCCACCTGAGGGAAGTGAGAGCTGGGTGAGGTCGGTTCAGACTAACTTTCGTGAGAGAGGTAGGCCAACCCACTCCGTCGCCGTCTCCGTGCCGGCCCAGTGAATACGGCCCACAGGTTCCCGCATCGCTGGTGCACCACGCCACCCCACCCAAAACGGGGTGAGCAACGCGTGTTGTGCCCTCACCTCATAGGACACACAAGTGCGAGGCAGGCCTACCTTTGCCAAAGGAAGAGAGCATACCAGAGGGCATCACACCCACATAGCATCTGCAGGGGTGAGGTACCGTTGTTGTTGATGATAATAAATAAAGAAATTAATAATATTAATAATAAACCAATAAATAAATAATCATGATGAAGCAATAAACAAGAGTACGAACCCGCGCGACCATGGTTGTTCCAACATCCAATCCTTGATGATGACCTGCAGAACGCATCCATAAGGATCAAGCCAACTTGTTCAGGAGTATGAACTCAAAGTGTACCTGCTTAGGGTGGCGCGCTTCCTCACCGTATAAGCTCACCACTTGCTCGATAATGGCGGCCCTTAGCTGCAAAGTGGAGAGGCAAAAGAGGCGGTGAGCGTGTGTGTTTCAATGAACAGAATGCGCGCAAACCTCAGCTTCACGCCCGCTCCACTGAACGGCCGAATCACCTGCTGTGAAGCCCACAAGAGCTGCTGAGCCGCTAGACGATGACATAGTGGTGTAATGATTAGTGTCAAGAATGCGATCAGAGAATGATCCCACACGAGTACCGATAGTTGGTAGCATCATAGAAGAGGCACAGAGGAGGCGATGTGGTTAGAACCTCGCCACTGTATCCCTTTTCACGCCAAAATGGCCGATCGTAGAGAACGTAGCACTGGTGCAATTGTGGATAGTCATGATGAGTAGCATACAATGGAGCTCCGCCGAGCCAAGTTACGCGCTACCTTTATAACGCAGCCCATTGGCATACGCTGAGTAAGTTGGTCCCTAATCGCCGGCAGTGGAGGACTGTGCTCAATGTTACCAGCTACGACGGGCTGCACTCACACCACCGCCAGGTAAGTCTTGGAGTAGACTACAACAAAAGGCAGTGAGAGTTACCGGAACAGCAACTATGACATACTTGCTACGATACACGCCTAGATCGGAATGGACAACCGCACCTCCTGCCCACTGCATTCATCATAACCAATATTCAGCGCTGCAGGAAACAATTAACTTTAACTGGGTACTGGGTACCTGCTCGATTTTCCTAACAGGGGCATTGAGAAGCACTTTGGTGCCCAGTAACTGCGCAAGAGCAAGTGATATGCTTTGTGTGCCTCCTACAACCTGTGCAATCGCGACATCAGGAAACGCCAGCGCATCAACTATACCGCCGAAACAACGAAATATAAGGGGAGGAAATATACCCTCTCTTGCTGGGCGCCTCCGCGTATATCAGAGAGACAGTTATAGCCAAAGCCTTTGCCGTATTCATCCTCAGTTACGCAGTGGTCTTTGAACACGGGGGTAAAGAGAAAGGTGCGTACCAGAACGAAGAAAGAAGAGGAAGAACAGAAAAGAGACTTGAGAGGGCTCGACGGCAAACACCGTACGAATGATAAAGTTGAGCAAATTGGTGGCCACCTCGCTCTTCATATTCTGACGCTCCCACATCTGCAAATGGGAGGAGCACAAGGTAAGATGAACAAACACGCGAGCCAAGCCAAGGAAGAAAAAAGCCTACATCGAGATTCATGCTGTCCCACACCAACGCGTCAGGACAGTCGTACGGACGATCGAGCGGTACCTGTAAAAGTACGTTTCATCCATGAGCGACGATGCACACATAACCAATCCCCAGATGATCAAAGGGCCCATATACGTTGAGCATGAGCTTGTCCCATTGCTCCACCACCCGTTCCAGCTCGCCAAGATCGGTACTGTTGAGTGAGGAGATGTTGCCCGTGTAGGTGGCGACTTTGCCGTTGATGATGAGGATGTGCTTGCCTGCAAGCATGATGCATTCCACCACCAGCGTCATGTACCACGTGATCAGCACCCACGTCTGCACGTCAAGCGGCGGTAACTCGTCATCACGCACCTTCGTCAAACTGAGGGTAGGTGGCGATGCCGAACTTGTCGCAGAGGCCCTTCACGAGCGGCTGGTGCGCTCCGATCCACCCCGCTCCCCCGTCCCACTTGTCTTCACCCACCTCAATGCTCAGCGTGCGCCCTCCTACCCGCTTCCCCCGCGGCGATAAGAAAACAACACCCACCTCTTCTATCACATAAAATAACCATTCGTTCCCTCATGAAATAATAAATAAAATAAATAAATATGGTTGGTTGGGGGGGGAGTACGTTGCGGGCCTCGAGCACGAGGACGGTATGGCCCTGTTGGGAGAGGTGCGTGGCAGCCTGCAGACCAGCGAGCCCCGCCCCCACCACTACGCAGTCGTATTCCATGCCCTTTGCGCCGCCTACGAGGCCTATATCTATCTACCCGGGAAGAGAGACTGCACCTGCGTTGTCGGGGCCGGAGTACTACGAGACGACCCCCCAATTTAATATAAGCGGTCTTGATAAATAAATAATAGATAGCTAACATTCCTCCTCGGGGCCGATTTACGGGGATCATCCCACCACCACCAAGCCCCACGGGAGACAGAACTGGACAGCTTCGCGGTCGTCTCCCGCACGCCCCAGCCAGGCGGGCGAGAGGAGGCGTCCTCCTTTCACATCATCGCATGAACATTCTTCTTCTGCGCAAGATCTTCTTTCAAGAGCTCAGCGAGGTATGGCTCGAGAGCATAAGCTGTATGTCCTGCAAGTTCTGCGTCAGGATTTCGGTCAACCGCACCAGCCCTTCTTGTTGCTGTTGCAGCACCTGGATTGGGGAGAATGCAAGCAGAAGATGTGTGAGTGGTGAAGCGAAACTCTGCGCTGTACCGCGACCGGGCAAGGAGCCGCACCCGGAAAATCTTGGCCATGTTTTCTTCGTCGAGGCCCTCATAGTTGAGGTCCTGCATTTCATCTTGCATGAGCAAGTGTGAGGTGAGCTCGTTCAACTTGGGTTTGAAGGTGGTAGGCTGATAGAGCTCTCGCCGCAGCAGCTGCAGCTTGTCTCGGAATACCTTCAGCGGATCATTTGGTTAGATCTGGTGTTGGGGTGGCGAAGAAAAGATCCGGATAAGAGAGACTAAGTAGTACCTCTTCTTCGGGCATGCTCGGAAACCCAAGTGCACGCAGGGTCTCTATTTTCTTCATGACCTGCAGCAATAAAGTAAAACAGATTTAGGTTGAATGGAGTGAAGGGATTGACATCAAGATCGAAGAAAAGGAAACGGGCCGCACTCGCAGTACGCGGCTTGCAAGTTCCATATTTCTGCGCTTGTAGGCTTCCATTTTGGCTATCGTGCTGACTTGCTTGTGGTGCATGGAATTGATGTTTTTACTTGCAGTGAGCAGTGCGACTTGGTTTTCTGCATGTTCGAGCATCGACGCCAACTAAGTCGCTCGTGCATAGGCAGAAGGGGACCACGCTGCTTGAGGATGTACCTTTGATGGTAGCATCTTGCTCGTCCACTCGCCGCTTGAGGTCTTCAAAGCATTTGGCGAAAACGGGTACCATTCTGTTCGTTCAAGGCGATATGAGCGTTTTCTCCTTGAGGACAACCTTCGCGACATCAAGTTATAAGGTGCACACCTTTGTGGGTCGGGATTTTGCTGCATGGCTTGCGCCCAAGATCGTTCATCTACGTTAGGCGGACGTGTGTACTTGGGGGCGTCGCCGGGAGGAACCAAGTTGTAAAAAGCATGCTGGACTCAGAATCGATGACGTGAGCGCCTCAAAGGATGATGTGGAGGAGAGAAACGCAGCGCTCGTACAATAAACCTGCACGCCACTGATTCCTTCGACCAGCATGTACCGTAGGCTCGGATCGCTTCTTGCGGCTGACCACGCATGCCGTCCCCTGCCGTCTGAGGCCCTGGTGCCCACATAAACAGGCGAGTCGCCCACGACAGTGCGATCAGCATAAACCAGCGCACGGGGGCAAGCGCCAAGCGAGGTGAACCTGGAGCTGCAGAAGGGGTACTGCCCCATAGAGTAGAGGAGCTCCCCGTCGAGTCAAACGTAGCAGACGGGCCGAACAAGCTGGTTGTTGGGGCACTGGTGGCGGGGGTGCCGCTTGAGGTGCCAAACAAGGAGGAGGAGCCAGCCGAGGTCGCAGGCGTCGTGGTACCGAAAAGAGAAGAAAAGGCCGACGTGCCCCCTCCACTTCCTCCACCCCCTCCTCC
>CDEZ01018446.1:0-14321 GCA_000826365.1 Acanthamoeba royreba | reverse complement strand
CCGGACAAGAAGCGCAGGAAAACTACTACCGAGCAGCAGGTCAAGCGACACAAGTATGATGTACTCAAGGCCTTCTTCCGAGTGTACTTTACCGACGCCAAGGACGGCATGGTACTCAAGGACGCCATTTACAACTTGTATACAAAGAAGATCCCCGCTAACCAGAGGTATATTCGCCGTCCCACTGGATCGTTTCACGCCAAACTCATCAGCGTGTTTATCAGGATTGCGAGGAACGCTATGTACCGACACATGTGGTCGTTCTTCAAGAACAAGATATCCGCCTTTCAGAGCAACTACCGAGAATACATCAAGGGAATCAAGCTCTCTTCTAATGGAGTCTCACTCAACTACGACGGTTATGAGAAAGATCTTGACCTTCTGCACGCTGTGGGCGTCGGCGGTGTGTTTGATTTTGACGAAGAGGAGCTTGAGAAGAGCGAACGGGTGGTCGCCGGTGTGTCGTCGCCGTACCTCTCCGGACCCGAGGGCGAGGCCGCGACTCAGTCTGTATCGATGGACAATGGCGACAGCTCCGTGCTTGCCGTGCTTGACCACCTCGAGCAGCAGGTCAAGATCATCGCTGCCGGCCTTCAGGACCTGCGAGCTCGCCTTAGGAAGCGAGAAGGTGAAGAAGACGAACAGGCGTGAGTGAACGTGGGTCCTCCAACGTGGTTAGTGGGGCACAGGCAGGTGATTTCGAAAATCAATTTCAATGTGCGAAAACAGTTTCGTAAATGACTTCATAAAGTTTTGTCTTGTTATTGTACTCTCCCTACCTTCAAGTTGTCGAGTGTGTTAAGAATGTCTTCCACAAGTTGGTTCGTGTCTCCCCTTTGGCCACACACTTGATTTGATGTTGCACGACTCATTGTTGTGTTGTGAACTGGGAGCAGGGCAGGTCCGTTTCTGCGCTCGCAGGTGAGTCAACTAAGAACTTGTATTTATTTATTTATTTATTTTTAAAATCCATTTTTATTTTCCTCACTTATTCCTTATTTATCAGCTATGCAAGGGTCAAGGCCTTGTCGTTGAAGGCACCGTAAAGGAGGTTCGGTACGAAATTATTTTTTTCATGTCACCAAATATCAAACTTTATTCATTTATTTAAATTGCCGAAATTGAATTTAAAGTAAAAATGAAAATGTTGCTGACCAGACTTTTATTTTTTGCTTTATCACAGCGTTCACTCGGTGTTCGTGCGGGATACGGGCGTGAAGGTGACCG
This sequence comes from Acanthamoeba royreba, assembly GCA_000826365.1. NCBI lineage: Eukaryota > Discosea > Longamoebia > Acanthamoebidae > Acanthamoeba > Acanthamoeba royreba. The sequence continues at coordinate 13,094 of CDEZ01018446.1, read as the reverse complement.
ATCAGGAGGACAATCTGCCCACGCGCTACATGGGTTCGTGCTTGTCGTTGTCGTTCTGGTCATGTGTACTCTCGCAGAGCCACACTCTGATGCAATACTCTATGTGTCCTGTAGTGGCGGTACTCGACGTGCAGGCAGCCTATCCTCGCCTGTTCCTGAAGAGTGGCGATGAGGTCGACTACACTGACAATCACAAGAGGAACAGGTTCTATTTGCTGCTCGTTTACCCTGCGTTCTTTCGGTGCATGAAGAAGTCTCCTGACGTGGTGTGGATGACAGGAACTATGTGGAGCCATCGCTGCTCAATCATGCCCAGCTTCTGACAAAGGTCGGCGGAGGCTCGGGTACAGGTACGTACATAGCGACTGTCTAGAGTTGGAGGATTCCTCTCGTTTAGTTTCTTACCTTCTCTTCTTACACAACAGCTTTGCCCAACAATCTGGCTGATGAGCGTCGAGCGCAGCTTCACCCTAAAGTGAATGTACCGTTCTTCTTGAGACAAAACCTCAGCCTTTTGATTGAACTCATATTTGTTCTGTATGTTATTACTGGGAAGGGCGCCTTTGAGTTTTGGATTGATTCCAACAAGCCCCGCGCGAAGGACCTGCAGAAGGGTATGCAGCTCCGCGTCCTCACTCTTGGTACGTAAGCCATCTCGATCCAGGAACGGAGGGCGTAGCTGGATTCCGGAATTGATCTACTCATTCATGCAGGTGAGAGCGTGTTCGTCGACTCTTTCCAGTTCCTTAACGCGAAGACCAACTTGTTCAAGGGTACTTTGCTTGTCCTTATGCAGAATAGTCGTTGTCTGTGTCTGACACCAAGCGCGTGTGCTTTCCGAATTGGGGTAACAGACATGGGAGCACAGGGCGAGAAGCTGAGCGGCCAGTACGCTGATCGCATCATGCAGTACGCCGAACCTGAAGAAGAAGTCGAGGATACCAGAGAGGGCGTCGACGAGAGCGAGTGGGATGACTAGCCGCCCGACCCCGTGTCTGGGCAGCCTCGCACTTCCCCCACATGTGACTTTGAACTGTTTGTGGAACTACTATGCTTCATTGTTCATTCAATCTCCAGCGTCTGCTTTGGCTCATCGACTGCTCATGGTGTCCCAACTTCAGCTTCAATATGCACTCGACTGGTACTTCTCCACTCCTTTGTGAGTCGTTGATCACAGCAAGCCTGCTAACCGTTGATCTTTCTCGTTTTTCCATTTCAGGATATTGATGTGCCTTTTCAACATGCTATAGCAGGACGGTTTGGTGCTCGTTCTCTTCTCTTATCAAACAGACTTTACGCTGGTCGGCCACCGGGTGCAGGAGTACCCCCCTCTCTCTCTCTCTCTCTCTCCCAAGCAGCTCTCCTCGCGGCGCGTAGAGGGATGACATCTCCCCACCCTCGCGACACAGGGTGGGTGGCCAGCACCTCTCCTCGAAGCATGTCTCCTCGCGGCATAGGCGCGGTGGCCGCTTCCCCGCATGATACGGGCGGAACGAGCATCGCCTCTCCTCGCGGAACATGTCGAGTGGGTAGCCTCTCCCCTCGCAGCACAGACATGATGGCTTTCTTCCACTCTCTCAGCTCTTCTCGTGGCACGGGTGGGAAAGACTGCAACTCCCCTCGCAGGACTACCCTTCACTTTAGCACCTCTCCTCGCGGCTCCGGTCTTATGGGTAGCATGTCTCCTCGGAGCACAGGCGCGGTGGCCTCTTCCCCGCGTGGCACTGGCGGAACGAACATCGCCTCTCCTCGCGGCCTGGGCGGGGTAGACAACACCTCTCCGCACGAGTCCGCCGTACAACATTCCGCCACCTCCCCTCGTAGCCAAAGTCGGGTCGCATCATTCTACTTTCGCAACTCTACTCCCGCTTCAGGTGCGCACCTAACCTCGCCCACGAGCAGCCTATGCATGATCTTACCGTAACCGCTTCGCTTTACTGTAGGAGAAGCAGCGGAGAGCATAGAACAGGCAAAGAGGTACAGCGTTGGCCATAGCTCTGATGGTGAAACTGAAGAGAAGAAACAAGCGTCTAGTTTTGAAGAGCTACATCGACTTTACAAACAGGAACGGCAATGCATCCTGCTCAAGCAGCAACTGCTTTGGCAGCGCGAGGTGACCGATTTGAAGAAAGTACAAGGCGTGAGAGAGGATTACCGGACCCAGTGTTCCATCCAATCGGATGAAGTTGGCTCTCTAATGGCAAGCGAGGACGGATGCTCAATGACTGAGAGTTTCGCCGAGCGAGAGCTTCAGGACAGCAAGAAGATGCAAAACATCACACAGTCACATATTAAGCGGGACAAGGCTGCTGCACGAGTCATGGAGATGATGGGCAAGGCCGGGACGGCTCCCTCCTTCGGATCCTTGATGAGCAGTATAGCAAGCGTACGAGAGGATCTCACATTCCAGCAACAAAAATGGCAGCGTGCTCTGAATAATAGTGCGAGTATCCTCAATCGCTACGGCTGTGCCAAGTACGCTCTGCGCTTTGAATCCAAGTCCTGATGTCTGATATTGACGACACGAACATCAGGTTGCTGAATGAAGGGCAAGAACACGATGATGGCGTTGTAGAGAGTAACCTTCACATCATTCCCTTCAATGTGGTGCATTGCTTATGTTATCCAACGTGTAGGTCGGGGGAAGGCTGCCGAGGGTGTGGGGCTGGAGCTTCTTAGGATAATATCTAGCGAATTGGGGCTTCAAGTAACCCTGGCTTGGCTGCCGTTCTTTCTCCTGCTTTCACTCATTTCATCTCACTTCAATAGGAAGTTGAAACCAACGTTGATGCTGCCATCACGTTTAGCCTAGTTCGAATGCTGCAGGAGGTACTGTATTTATCAGTTTGATCAGTGCTCTGCTCTCTGCTTAACCATGTGAGCTCACATTGCACAGATGCAACGTGCCGGACGTCTGCGTCTTCGCCTTTTAGATGCCACTCGCGAGGTGAATGAAGCTGCTAAACATTTTGATCGCGAATGGCGGCGGTTGGCGGTATGTTCCACACGGAAAGGTGATCGGCGGCCTGGATCGTCAACATTTTATTTGTCTGTGCGACAGGCGATACAGGAATCGGAAGCAGCGAACGTGTACAGAGTAGATACAAATCCCTTCTTAGTCCCTGCCTCGGCCTTGTGGAATCGAAGACGACCATCAGCCCTTCAGGCCCCTAGCGACCCAAATCCAGCTATTCCCCTCGGGCGAAAAGGGAACAGCTTCATCGGTAGCGAACGCGACATTCCCAAGAACCTTAATCAGGCAGCTAGAGTTCAGGAGATATACGCTTCCCCACCAGCCAGTGGAACAGCAGCTGCAAACTCATACCTTTCGATATCCGCGACCATCGCGCCATCTTTCCCAGCCCGAACAAGCGAATCCGTTATGGTTGAACCCGGTGAGGCGGAGAATGTGCAAGAGGAAGTGGATCTTGTGGATGCCAAGGAGAAGATCAGGGCAGCGCTCGTTTCACTCGCTTTGCAGTTGGATGCAGCTACAAGTTTAGGTACAGAGCGAACAGGAGGTAGAAGGACGTATTAGAGTTAGAGCTAAATGCATTTGTCCTTAAGGAACCGGGCTACTTGCAGTGAACGAGCGAGTTCAGGCAGTGGCTGAGTCCATTCGACAAGATCTGCGAGAGTACTCCCACCCACCAGCGTCAGTACTGTAAACCATACCGCTCACTCTCCACTGTAATTCAGGAATGACTGTAACAGTTCGTACTCCGAGTTGCTTCCGGTCACCTTCGTCGGGCAGGATGAAGACAGCAGTGATGACTACACGGACGATGAAGGAGGGTTCATACATACTGCCATAAAGCAAGGATGGTTGGTCAAGAAGGTGCGAATATCATATGAGGATTGCATCTCCGGAACTGATCGATGCAATCTACCGCTCGGTACAGGGCGAGGTAAGGAAAAACTGGAAGATAAGATACTTCATGCTGTTCGAGACCGGGCGACTGGCGTATTCAAGAAGTCCCAAGAAGGCAAGCAAGAACAAAATGAAGGGATCCATCGATCTCACACCTGAGGTACCACTCATTCCACTCTACAAAGCAAGCGTTCACCAAGTCAATGTGCCTTTTCTTCCTATCTAGGTTCGCTTGGTCCAAAGGGGAGAGGACAAGTTGGTGCTTCGACATTTATGGCCGATGGAACTAATAACTCCTGGTCGAACCTACGTGCTGTGCTGCCGAAGTAAAGCCGAGCTCGACTCCTGGATCTTCCACCTTGAGGCCTTCTGCAGCTCTTCCTGATTGAGGCACCCAATAGAGTACTAGTACAGCTACCCATTAATCTGCAGTTTATGTGGGATTACTCTTCTCTTCAGCTCGTTCACGCCAGAGCTTGTCTCCGATACTCGTGTATCCTCACTCTTACGCGCTCGCCGCTTCGTGTCAGTCTTGATCGACCCTTGAGTTATCCACTCGAGCACCTTGTCCTGCGCTTTGGTAAGTGTCCAGTCTCCGCAAGGGAAGTACTTGAAGCAGGACAGTACCTTAAGTCGTGGCCTGAACGCGATGGCTACAACCAGCCCGAGAACCATCACGAATCCTACGGCACTCAACACGAGAAGGCAGACGCCCAAAACGTAGCCTCCCCATGCCAGACTCCATGTGGCTCCGCCTTGTTGCGGCGGATGATGCGCAGCGGCTGGCTTGGGAGGAGCAGGTACAACGCATGCACTTGTAGGTTGCTCGAAACTGTGGTAGCACCTGAATCCAGTCTCGATCCTACAGTCGGCATCGCAACCGTCTCCTGTGATGCGGTTTCCATCGTCGCATTCTTCCCCATCATCTACAACTCCTGATCCGCATGAGGAAGGGCGAGAGCTGAATGCGAAGACCCAGCACGAGTTACCCCTGCTCCACGATCAGTCCTATTCGTCTCATATGTTGTCCACAGAGGAAAGAATGCCTACCCACCTGTGAACGTAACCCATCTCGTTGAGTGAAGAAGACAGCAGATGGAGCTTGCCCAGCGCTGATTGCGCCAACCTGCCCACAGCCTGAGAATGCATGAGGATCAGTGGCTGGCCATGAGTTTAACTATGAGCAAGGCACCGACCTCATGAGGAGTGCAAGCCGAGCACTTCATGAAGACGACACTTGTTCCATCGCCATCTTGCTGGTCTCCTCCCACCTCGCCTTCGGCCAGCCCCGCACAGAGCTTCTGTGGAGGCAAGATCCCATAAGCTGACGTGTTCAATCATCATGTGAGTGGTGAATGCAAGGATGTGCACGACCTCATCGAGGCGCTGCACCTCGTCCTGCATTCGCGGTGTAGTCCACATCGGTCGCAGCCGGTCTGGTGCCACAGCCAGCATGCGATGCATGTTGACCGCGCTCGCCACTGCCCCAGCTTCAGACTGCTGCCAGACTTTTGTACTTAGCTAAAACTATTATTCAAAAAATAATAAGTAAAATTGCACATTTTTTGCTTTTATTGGTCATTATAGAATTATTTTTAGAATTTTTACATGTTTTGTACATTTAAAAATAGTTTCTTCCCAAATTCTAAGTCGTTGGCATTGGGTGGGTAAGAGCACCAGCGTCGAAGACGGAGAACGTAGGAGTGCCAGCAACGCTAGCATGAGCGTTGCAGCCGCGAGCACAGTGCCACGGCTAACGCCAGCCGTGGCTGATGCTGCCTTTCGGCTTTCCATTCTTGAGCAGGGGAAATAAATACATGGAATTACAACAATGCCTCGGGAAGGACATTCGAACATTGTTGTAATTCCACTCCACTCACTTACTTGATATCCTACACATGTAAGGTGCAAGTGCAGTTCTACCTGTTTGACAAATCGACAGCCATCCCCGTGGAAGAAGGTGACGGCGCCACCATTCAGGGTGTGGCAACGGTCAGTACATAAGACAGCAGCGGCAGTCAACCAGATCCGACTGGCGATTGAGGCCCGACACTCATTGATGGTGTGTGCTGTTCTTGTTGGACCTGAGAAGTGTTAATCAAGCATTACGAGCATAGACGATGTAACATCATGCAGCCAGGAGCTTATCTTGAACAAGCGGTCTCAGCTGAAACCTTGACGAAGGCACATCAGTTTTGTGGCCCTTACCCCGATCCATCAGAAGGAATCAGCAACTAATGTGCATCAGTTTAGTAGATGCAGACGTATGTACACGCACGTATCAATATATTCTCTGTCACCCTAAAGCCCTAGTCGAGTTGAGTGAGGTCCTCATTGATGAGGAGCATCGCTGCCACAGAGACCGCTGCTGAGTCCGAGGCGAAAAGCGACGCAGGTATCGTGAGAGGAACCGATGGTGAGGGTGAATTCACCACAGCAACGGAAGAAGAGGCGAAGGAGGTGGCAGATGCTGCCGCCAGAGGAAAGAAGAGCTCACCTATGGTGGACGACATTGACGGAGATTGAGATGCCAAGGCCGCAGAGAGTGGCGGAAGTTGAGTGGAAGCGAAGGAAGACGCGAAAGAAGGCAGCTGCAAAGGGAAGATAGATGGCAGGGCCGTCTCCGCGGTGCCGCCATCAGGCTCACCCTCATCGTCAGACTTCTGCGCGTTCGTTGTATGGTCATTGACATCCTGTTCTTGTGCATTAGGTGTGGCCTCGTCTTGTTTGTCGCTTTGGGGGTCATCAGTTGCAGATGATTGTGAAGAGAACGGCTGAATGGGAGGGCGTGCTGAGGCGTCAAACATTGGAGAGAGCGAAAGGAGCGCTGAGGTGTTGGAGAGTAGGGACAGAGAAGGCGAACCGATGTTTGGAGATGCTATTGGGGCATACATGCCTGCCCCAGCTCCCAGGGGCGAGAATAGTGAAGTTGAAGAAGAGAGGATGGACGGTGAAGAGAGGCTGAGAGATGGCGAAGAGACTGATGCCGAAGGTGAATTGAGTACAGAGTAGAGCGAGGAGATACCCGCGTACTGGTGCGGATAGGATGAGCTCGTGCTCGTTGTAGAATCAGTTTGGTCTGCCTTTTCCTCCTGGTAGGTATCTCCATCTTGCTGATCGGCCTTGTCGTCATCAGAATCAACGCGATTATCTGATGACGGGTCGGCAGGTAGAGAAGAGGATGGCGTCGAGTGGGATGAGTAGGAAGGTAACGTATCCAAAGATGGAGATGGTGACAAAGAGAGCGAAGGAGAATGGGAGGCGGAGATGAGGCTAAGAATTGATGATGAAGAAGTGGAGGGAAGCGGTCGATGCTGCATTGATGGCGAGTGCGGAGGGTCATTGTCTTCGGTCTCGACTCTAGCACGCTTATTCGGAGACAAGCCTTCATCTTGGTTTTCAGGTTGTCCAACATTTCCTTCGAATAAATAGCGTTGGTTATTGAAACAACACAACGAAAGCAGCCAGGCTTACCGTCTTCGCTAGCAGACACGGAAGCGAGGGTGTCCTCCTTCCTCCGTTTTCGCCGTCGCCTCTTACGAGAGTTTGTATCGAGACCAGGAGCCAGATGGTTATGTGTCCCCTCGTACGTGTTGATGATGTGCGTCCCATTCTGTTCCACCTGTAGAATTCCTCGATCAGTTCACTCACTCATCAGTTTACGTAAAGAAGCGCACTGTCGTACCTGCTTCTTTACTGGGCAGTTCTTCTCTGTACATTTGTAATAGCTTCTTGGATAGGGCGACCCTGTGAATCACGTTGAGACGGCAAGTGGATAACATCGTGATGAAAAGGATAGCATACCCTTCACGTTCTTCTGGCCGTACTTGCGCCAGTGGTAGCCATCATCCAGATAATCCACATCGATCTTGGTTTCAATAACTAACCTCGGTGTAGGGCCCGCGTGCGATCCTGCTACGGCCGGAAGACCTGAGGCGCCGGTTGTAGTTTGTGGAAATGTTGGCCTCCCAACTGTTGGCGCTGTCCCTGGATGGCCAGTCGCCATCGTAGCGATGGTATCAGCTGCTACTGCAGTTGCAGCCTGCACCACATGTGAAGTTGCATCAGCCTACTGCGAAAACAAAATCTACTAGGCCTCACGTACACCCAGAAACTCGGACATAACAGAATTCTTAAAGGTCGTCTGATCCTCGGCATTCAGACGAGTTACCTGTGGGGCATCGTGATTGTGTTTACCCTTGTAGGTGGTGTGCAATACCTCTGCACCATCCTGTATGGTGGTCTCCACCTGCTTCTTGACCTGAAGTCATTGGTGAGGGGAAGTATGATTTAGCATTCACTACACCGATGGAACAGCGGGCGACAGTACGGTGCATCCAGGATAAGTACACTTGTAGTAACTGCGCGGGAATTGATTGCCTTTGACTGACTTACGTCCGTACTTGCGCCACCTAAAAGAGGACGAGAGTTAGTCGGTATCGGGAGCGTGCTACGCACGATACAGCGTACTTGTAGCCGTCATCTTCAGGCTGACTATCTTGTGCTCCAGCAGGAGTGACAACTTGAGTGGAGTCGGAGAACTGCGATGGTGATTCAGGTCCTCCTACATGTGATGGCGCTATTTGCGATGGCGGCGGAAGAGCAGCGGCTGCTTGTCGTAGGTGCTGTTGGTAGGCAGGCGAGGAGACGGAAGCTAAGGCTTGAATCGTGGTCGCCGCATCAAGATGAGACAACGCCTATATAGTCTGTGAGCACGATCTGCCAGATGGCAAATGCAGTCGCGAGTCATCATGGTGGAAACGCTGTGCACCTGATGAAGAGGCTCACTAGCAAGGCCATATCCAGGACTCCGAAGAGATGGCAGCTGCACCGTCTGCTTCACATCAGACAGTATTCGGTTAGCCACGTGAACGGGACCCTGCCCATACACGCAAACACACAATGCATTGGGAGCCTTACGGAAGACGCTGCGTCGCTCCCGCCTCCTTCGTCAGGCGGCGCAGGCGGAGTGGTCCAGTGCACCACCGACGCTGATCCCTCATACAGCTGCTGTTGGTGTTGCTGACTTTCGCTCACCGGACCTGCAAACTGAGAGCCGGCGACCGACGATGTGGCCTGGCTGGTGCTCGACGCGGTCGAGGGCACCGTACCCATGCTTCTCTCTTCCTCCTCTTCCTCCTCTTGTTGACGCTGTCGCTGTCACGCCTCCCGACGCAGGCACGCGCCTTCTGGACAGCTGGCCAGAAGGGCTCGCCTGCTCCACCTTCCTCCTCAGGTTCAGGCCTTGAAGGTGCTTCCCCTGCAGTGCATGATGGACATACATCAGGAGTTAACATTGGGTCCCCCTTTCACAAAAGCGTAGAAAAATATTGACTTAGAAAAAGTTTGAACGAATTAATAAAATGACTAAAAGCAATATTTTATAAATACATCTCGCCTCTACATATTTAAAAATAAACTTTGAGAAAAAACCAAACAGAAATCCATGCCACCTACCAGGAGGAGAACCAGATCAGAATGTGTGAATAGTTGATTGATTCCTTTGTCTGAGTACACCAGTACTGCTCAAGTGACGATGACACCTGGAAGAGGAAGAGGGGTATTTTGATGGAAATCGAACGAACAAAGGGAGATCTTTATGTTGTCTGCAAACTTTGACGTTTCGTTGACTATGACAATTTAAATAATAAAAATCGAGATTGGAATGCGTGGAAGGTTTTCATATTTTGAATTTTTCTCACATATCTATGCAAGAACAAGACGCGTGCGGGCGCGTGACAGCTCCCGTTTTCAACAACATGTACAAAGGGTGGGGTTGGGTTTGCTTGGTCGCGAAGCGGGGGGAGTTCCTCTTCCTCTTTCAAGGCATGATGGTCCGCACGGAAACCGAAAGGAGGGACATCAGCAGCGGCAAGGCGAGGATGACGAGGAACGCGTGGATGGCGGAAACGGGGATGACCGAGGAGCCGAACATGTTGGTTCTATGTGGAGGTTGTATCCGAAGTCAGAGGTATGTGTGTTGCGCGCCTGCAAGAAGAATGTATGTATGTATGAAAACGAACGAAGCCGTACCGCTTTAATAAGCGTCCACCAAGGTTGGCTCATCACGCGTCCCAGTGGTTGAACATGAAATTTCGACAGATTATCCTTCGTATCCAGGCTTGGAGGTCGAGTCACGCGCGAGAATGGAGACGACCTGCTGGAGATGAAGAGCCGCTAGTCCAGCTTCAAGTAAGCATCCCTAAGACACACGCCCCTCACTGTGGCTGGTTACCTCATTTCTCCACGGACACACCATCAAGTACCTACCAACAGAAGGCACATCGCGGACACCGGGCCCTCTTGTACACGTCTCGAGACCAATGAAGATATACGCATTGCTCCTTCTCGGGTGCCTTTGGTTAGGTCTGGCCAGCTTCGTCTGGGGACAGAACACAGTGACTCTCGAACCCTCTGTACAAGTGGTCGATGCAGGTACGGGTACGTACGACTACGGTTGTCTCCTGCCTCTTTTCGTACGACATCCACTCATATCCAAGCAGGTCAAGTACTGCAGGCCGTTGAACCAGAAACGGCTGTTGGGGAAATGGTCGTTCTGGCGCTGATAGTGGTCGATGTCGCTCTGTTCGCTTACTTGTTCCATCAGGGAGCCAATACCGCCACGACGCAGAGCAAACCGGTCACCTAAGCTTGTTGCATGTTCTGATCCATGGAAATGAAGACAGCGAGAGCGCTTCGTCTTCTCCATGACTTACCTCAATTCATTTGCTCGGCGGAGCTAACTTGCTTGGTGAAAAGGAAGCGTAGTGTACATGCGCAGGTCTTGGATTGTGGCCGATCGACAAGAAGGGGAAGAGCTGGCAAGTGATGCTTGAACTTGAACCTTCATTGAAGAATGAGATGTGTGTAATATCACAATGGAGTTACCTATACAGAAAAAGATAGAGTTGGTCTGCCGATTGCCAGTGAGGCGAGGTCGTTAGGCCTTGCGGCTTCCCTTTCTACGTCCGCGCTGCTCGGTTGGTTCTGCCCCCGGCTTTCCAGGCCTGCTCCGTGCGGACTTACCCGTTCGAGCGTTCTGCACGGTCTCGGGCGAGTTCTCTTTGTTCTCTAACTCTGCCTCGCTGGCGTCCTCCGCATCTTCCTTTTGTTCCCTCTTCGACTTGACATTCGATTTCCGTCTTGGCTTCGGCTCTTCTTCATCACTGAGCATCATTTCGTCACCCTCTTCCTCTTCCACTTCCGCTTCCTCTTCCTCTCCTCCTTCCTCTTCCTCTTCTTCTTCTTCTTCTTCTTCTTCTTCGACCTGCCTACTCTTCTTCTTTCCGCCTTGTTCCCGCTTTCGCTTGGTGGTTCCGTTTTTACTGCGGCCGCTTCTCTTTCCAGAGAGTTGATCTTGATTCTCCTCGCTCTCGTCTCCTTCACCCAATTTCTTCTTCAGTACGTTAAGATTGATGTTGTTGTTGGTCTCGAACGTCACGAGTGTCGAGGAAAGCAGCTTCAGCTTGAATGATCCTTTGATGTCCATTCTGCAATATCGAGGTAAGACAATCGGTACAAACCAGTATCCAACGAATGGAAAGTGAGCAGTACCTGGAATCTTCATCCTCAACCTCGTCTGAATACTGAACATCCGGAATGATCTCAACGTTACCATGATTTGCAAGCTGCAAGAAACAATGAGAATTCAATCTTTTATGGCTTTAAGTGAAGCTCCAGCATGAAGCGTACCTGCAAGGTAGCAGCGAATAGACGGCAGATCTCCGAAGAGTTGTCCCGCTCCTCTACCACTAGATCCTCGAAAGTGGAGACAGGTTGCTTGTTCGCTGGCTGTTTGGTGTGAATGCAGAAATCGTGAACACGCGTTTCGAGAACAGCTGCAGGACACATGTGGTGTTACCGTTGTGTGGAATCGGGTGATGACGCTCTCGCCATAAGAATGAATGTCGAATGGCTTCGCTTCCTCTTGTCGGCTGAGGATGGGTTCAAGCTTGGCACGCCAATCTGCAACCCTGATGGATCGCGTTACTCATCAGCTTTAAAGTAACATGTACAAACGAGAGATATCTACCTCTTGGTGAGAGAAGTCTCTACTGCGAAAGCCTCCGCGGAAGATAGATAGTTTTCGATATGTCGACGGCATAAGTCCTCATAACTTTGTATGATCTGCCCATCTTCAAGACCTAGCACTGCGGATTACGCATACGTAAGTTAGATAGAAGCCGAAAAGAGCATTTCATATACGCACCATCGGTACCATCAGCCTGAACAGCAGCGTTTCTGTGAACAGCATCTTCGTCAAATGCCATGGGCTCTGCATTCCAACCCATTTCATCCTCATCACTTGATACATCACCCTCCTCTCCCAATCCTGGAAGAGGCAGGCCTGATGTCGATGCCAGCGCCGCCTGTACATGACTCGGCTGTAGACGAGCACGAATAGAATAAATAGCTGCATGACGAAACAACCACTCTGTATGAAATACTTACCTCGATTTGTGCCCCATTGTTCGCTATTTTTTCGATAGCATCAATTACCTCTGGCTCTTCCACAAATTCGACAGCAAGGTCGCTTTCATCAGCTGCACCGCGTTAATTGAGTGAGACGCCGGGTACTCGCTGCAACGTGAAATGAAGTGAAGCCGTACCATTGATAACCACGCTCTTACGCCTGGTTCTGACATCCTTTTCCTTCTTACGTTCCTTGGCCCGCCGCTTCATCTCCTTCAAGTAGAGATAGTTGAACTCGGGGAGATAAGGGCCTTTCACCTTGAACAAGCTTCCAGTGTTGAGCTCGGTGTCTTCGTCCTTGAGTGCTTCGCTGGCCTCGTCACCCTCTTGCTTGGGCTCCGATTCTTTTTCTTGATCTATCAAGTGAACAATATCGCGCACATCAGTGATCTCGAAACTCGGGCGCTCAGCATATCGTCTCGGTGCGAACCTTTGCCCTTTTCCTTTGCTTTGTCATCAAGTGATGCTGGAATGCGATAGGTTTTGCCTTTCTTAAATGGTGCCGGGCTGGTTTGTACCGTAAGTCAATAAGAAAGAGAAACTGATAGTGCGACAGCAGAAGAGGTACCGCATGCCCTGGTTGCTGTGTGGGTCCATGGTGGCCCACAGATTGAACAACCGTTCTCTCAGTGCTTCCTCGTCTTCCTCTTCGTTTTCTCCTCTCACACTTTGATCACGCACACTGCGCCTGGGCCTCTCTCGGTTGGCGTTGTTGCCTAAAACAGCCTCGCCATCTTTCTGCACTTCGCCA
>CDEZ01018433.1:0-13280 GCA_000826365.1 Acanthamoeba royreba | reverse complement strand
TAGACGCCTCGTTTAGCTTGCAATGTCCGTGCCGATTCAAAACTTCGCTGCTTTGATACAACTCTCTTCCTCGCGAGCGCACGTCCCAGCCGATACCCCACCTTCGCATCACTAATATTGTATATCCTCCGCTTCCTCCTGCTCTTTGTCCGTAATCCGAAGCCCGCTTTTCCACCGTTCGCTGCCATTTCCATCATCAGATCTAGTCGTGGCCATCATGACGCTCCATTGTTGTCTTTCCTGGCCGATCCAGCCTTTTTCGACTCATCCACTGAGGTTGACGAAGACTGCGAACTTAGTCCAATCGTCGATCCCAAGTTCTTCTTTTTGGATCCCTTCTTCTCCTTGCCCTTCTTCTTGCTTCCACCGCCTGAGCTGCTTATTTCGTCCTCCTCGCCAGCTCCCTCAGGTAACGGCTCGTAGTGACTGGCGTTTTGGAGAATGCCTCCTAGGAGAGCTTCCTTGGTGACGGGCATGGCTTCGCTCAGTCTGTCCTGCTTATCATCTCCATTGTCTGCCATAAGTTGCTCGGGTTTTGCTACGCTGCTCTTCCTACTGAAGTTTCGCTTCATCGGTTCATCGTCTTCGATATCCCTACCTGCACCAGCGCCAACAATCGAGCAGTGTTAGTGTAAAGTTACATGAAGCCAGGCGGATGCCACGCACATTTTTTACAGATAAGCCTGTTCCCCCACTCATGGCTTTTTGGTAGCAATACAACACAGTCTGGGCAATACTGGTGACTGCAGCGCACGCACTTGTGCTATACGCCAAACACGCACAATCGGTCAGAGAGATTGAACCCGGACGTATAGTTGGAAGACCCAGCACGCACTTTCTTAGATAAGATGGTGAAGTCCTTGAAGCACTTAGTTGACCAACAGGCTGCTCCTGGCCGTTTGCCATTACGGAAGTTGATGATAGCCATAATCGTCTGCCCGAACACGTCTCGGAAACCCTTGTTGGTGATGGCGCTGCACTCGATGTAAGAAACGCAGCCAGTCTCTTTGGCCAACTTCTTGCCCTGTTTGTATGTGATCGGCTTGATGTTCTTGTTTTTTAGCTCCACCAGTCGCTTCTCATCATCTCGACAATCGTTCTTTGTTCCTACTAGCAGGCGAGGTACGTCTCTTGAATCACCCTTCGTAATCTCTGGTATCCACTGTGTGCGCAAGGAGGTACAACGAATGGCCATCAGTGAATCCAAGCTCCCATCCTAACGAAGCAAAGGATGATCGTACTTTGTATTTGACGTTCTGGAAGGAAACTGGATTGTCTATTGCGAAGAATACAAGGAATATGTCTGCGTTCTGATACGACATAGGCCTCATCATTTGGAAGTCGTCCTGTCCAGCTGTGTCCCACCTGCCCAGGCACAAAGACAAAATATCGAATTCGTCAGTTCACCTCCGCCAGGACTAGCGCGACCGCCGGCCGTCAGCCCTCACGCACGTCACCACCCACGTGTTCACACGCGCCGAGGGTACGTACAAGCCAAGATTTATGGGCTGGCCGTCCCACATCACCACCGCGTTGTAATTATCAAACACCTACACCCCCGAGGATTGAATGAGTAAGATCGCTCACACGATGATGTCAACGGCCATCAAGGGGCAGGGTACCGTGGGGACATAGTCCTTAGGGAAGGCCTTCATGGTGTAGGTAATCAAAAGACACGTTTTACCCACGGTTCCATCACCGACTGCGGACACACATGAAAAATGGGGGTTACATTCCATTCAATTTTTCGAGCACGGGGACCGGATGGGGATGAGATAAGAACGGGAATGGGGATGAGAGAATGGCCATTTGGGGGAAGGGGTGGGGATGTAGAAGAAGGAGAAGAGGGACATTCGAAATGGGGTCGGCGTAGCCCGGGGAGAGGACGTACCTACAACACATTTGATGTGCTGCATTGTGTGTATGTGATGTGTAGTCTATTAATTATTGAATAATTGATGCGGGGATGTGGGGAGGAATTAATTTCCCAATCACTTCCTCGTGCGTATGTGAGGAAGGAGAAAGAGATCCCAACAGGTCCTCTCGGTAATGGATACAACCGGGATTCCCTCGAGAGAAGGCGGTTCAAGGTCGGGGGGTGGATTGGGAGAGAAGTTGAAGCTGCGCCCGGGTGGGTACAAATGAGCGCTGAGTCGCAAAGGTTCGAGAGAGATGGATTTGTTGGGGTCGTAGCTGCTGCTCGTGCTCGCCGGTTACCTTTGCTTTTTTCCGGTGGGCAAAATTGTCGACACTTAGCACAAACTTTCCGATTTATCCAAATAGTTCCCGAAACATTTTTGGGGTCTGGGATTTATGGCCAATCCTGGCGCATGTGTCTCGGCGATGGTTAGCACACGCTGGAGATCAACAGGTTCAGAAGCCAGTATCAGGAGCAGATCTGACTATCCTAGTACGCTTGACAATTCTCTGAAAGCCAAGTCGAGTAAACTATCAGACAGCAGCCTGCCATCACTCCCTTTGGAATTCTTCTCATTCTTTGAAGCTGTTCCACAAACTAGTCACAAGAGGCTGTCTTTGTGTTCTTTTGCCAGCCAGCAGTGAAAAAAGATGTCGCGCAGACAGCAGGCTAACAAGAAGGGCGGCGCTTGGGTATGGTGGGTAGTGTTCGCTGCGCTCGCAGCAGGGCTCGGATGGCTGCTCACCCCTCCTTTGGACGTCGTGCCTCGCACCTCACCCATCGACCCCGCCACCACAGTGTATGACCTGCCCGTTGATATTTGCTAAGTCAATTTTTTATTGAGTTTTGTATTTTTGTGATTTTTCTGTGGACTATGTGTTGACACCAACAGGATAGACAATGGGTTCTATGACACGGAGCAGTATGCCAGCAACTGGTGGGCCAATGGTGGATGGGCGTCGCCCTTGCTGGCCATGAACGATGCGCGCGTGCCTTACTTTGATCGCGCATTCCACACCATCGGTGCGGATGACGAACAATCCCTGAGTGCGCATGTGCGGCACAGAGTTCTTCTCACACATGAGTGCTGATTGCAGATACTGACACCAATCCTAGCGATCGTCTGCATCTCGACATTGGTTGCGGTGGTATGTTCTGAAGTTGAAGCATGCACTAGGTGGTGACACTGGTCTGATCAGGTTTGAGTGACAGGAGGGCTCGCTACGGAAGCCCTGGCCAGACACGGACACCGCATGATCGGTTTGGATCTCTCACCGCGATCCATAGAGACTGCTAGGAAGCATGCCAAGGTACCTTGTTCTTTTTAGGTCTTGTTTACGCCACTGATCATGCACCGCCTTCTGTAGGAAATGGGAGTTGCCAATGTTGAGTACATTGTGGGGTCAGCCCTCAGCTTGCCCTTTCCTGACAATCACTTTGATGGCGTAATCATGTCCGATGTGATTGGTATTTCTCCCTTCGATCGTTCCTGGTCCTTGTGCATTCGTTTTGATCATAACACTATAACACCATGCAGAACACATCCACGACCTTCCGGTGCTGATCAAGGAGATCAACCGCGTGCTGAAACCAGGTTTATTTGAAGCCTTTTATCATTGTTGATCCTCTTCTTACTTTGTGTATTCTTGAAGGCGGCGTGTTCACTTTCGACACCATCAACCGTACATGGAAGAGTTATATCGTCAACCTCATCATCCTGCAGAGCGCCTTCGTAGGCCTCATCCCTCCACACACCCACGACTACCGGCTCTTCACTACTGTACGTAGTGCCTATTCCCTTGCCGTGGAGGCTCTCTTGCTTAAATAGCCACGCTCCCCTCTAGCCTGAGGAGCTCTCGATGCTACTGGCCCCGTACATGACAGTGAAGGGCTTCAGTGGCTTGGAGCCAGTTCTCGACCCCACCCGCTTCTTCAACAGACGTAAGCTCGCTCTTCTTGTTCTTGAGCTTTGCGACTCAGTTCTGACCTTCTTCGACTTTAGGCTTGGTGGTTGATATCGTCACTTCGTTCCGGGAGACTGATAACACGGATCTGAGCTATCTAGGCTACGCACAGAAGACCAAAGCCTGAGATCTCCTCACCACCTGCGCGATACGACTCTAGAGGTTTCGTGTTTCTTGTTCCTAGCGCAGATGGATGAGAGAACGTGATTCATTTGAATGAGGACTTACTTTTGCAAGATCAAGCGGCTGCGCTGTCCTCAGTGCTGGATGGCTTGGCGGGCGGAAGAATGACTTTACGCCAGGTTAGCGAGATGCGGTTCTTTCGTTTGAACTGCACGCCTCGCCATGTATCTGCCACATGGGCCGCGATACCTGTAATGACGTCCCTCCCTAAGCATCACAAAGCGCGCGGAACAAGGTGGTGAGGATCTTCTCATACCGTGTGTCCATTCGTATCGTGCGTCACCCGAAAGGATCAACGCAGTTCGTCGCTCGAAGAACACATCCACTCGTCGTCCTGTTTCTATGTGCCTGGTCATTCCTGTGGTTAGCCTCGCACTAGGAAACAATCAACAGTCCCGGGACCGGGATTGCACTTACTTGAACTCCATGATACAGCTAGAACCCAGACCTAAACTTGCCACGACGCCCTCAAAGCAATGCGTCTTGTCCACGTGTGGATGAATGCCTTGTCCTGGGGAGTAGTGGTTGATGATCATTTGATCCGGCTCGTAAGGCATCAATCCTGCTCCTTCCCCTGTCAGCAACAAGCTGCATTCCATCCACCATCTCTAGAAGTTCAATCAAAAAGCATCTCACCTTGCGTCACCAGACGATCCGTCACCTGTCGAGCAAAGTCAGGTAGAGGACCAAGATAGCCGCCACGCAGGTTCTGCGAGCTGTGCTCGAAGCGGTAGCCGTACTGCTGCACCTTGCGCTTGAGGTCGTAGTTCCATTCTCGCTCCTCCACCGCCTGAACGTTGTCCAAAATCACATTCATAGCTTTTTAAATAATTATAATTATAATTAATTAAAAATATTCCCTTAAAAATGTCGATGAATAATAGAAAAATAAATACAAAAGGAAAATCCAGAAAAGCTTTCAGGGTTCCGGAGGGAACGAACGGCAATGAGCTGTTCCTCTTCGTCTTTGGTGATGAACTCCTTGCGAAGGATAAGTCCCGGCACGAGCTGCTCCGGGTCTTCGTCCTGCACTGGCGGAGTTGCCTTGAGGTCGGCCTTCTTTTTTCCTCCGCCCTTGTACGGGTTGCCACTTCCGCTCTTCATCTTCTTCTTCGCGTTCACTACCGGCACTGGCCTTGCTTTTGGTTTTATGTCTTACTGGTGCTTCAGCCTCTTCCACTTGTGTGCACCACACTTGTGTATTTGTTTTGAACTTAGTTTGGATTCTTGGAATCTCTTCCGCGAAAATTTGGCTCTATTGACCAATCCCGTCACTCCTCTCGGCTATTGGCTGTTCATCTTCACCTTTTAAAGCAATGCTTAAAGAGGCGCAAGACGCAGCAAGACTTGTGACGCCAACAGGTGAAGTTCGAGTTCGTTGTTTGGCGATATGATAAAGATGTACAGACAACAACGGGAGATCATTCATCATAACTCTTCATCCTCATCAGGCAAGGGGCGGGTCATGGCCAGAGTCTGCAGTTCTGTCTCATACGCAGTCTGGGTAGTCATGTCGACCTGGGCCATAGGGGGGAGTTGGGCCGGCTCGGCGGTGAATGCGAGCTTGGTGTCGTTCATTAGCCTACGGCATATGTAGAGGAACGGTTTTTCTGCGAAACGTAATAGGAGATAAGAAGATGCGGTGAAGGAACGCTCATGGCGCAAATGTACCGAAATTGTAGTTGGACTTAGCGCTAATGTCGAAGTACTGGAGGCCCTTCTTGCGGTGGAAAGTGATGTCCTTTGGTTTCACCTTGCGATCCTTGACGTCCACCTTGTTGCCGCAGATGACGATAGGTATCTTCTCGCACACTCGGGAGAGATCTTTCCCGTGCCACAGTTAGTTACAACAGTGAGAAGGATATCATTGCATCTTAACATCTTATAAGCATACCTGTATACCACTTGTTAATGTGGCGGTAGGTCATGCGGTCCGTAACGTCGAACATAATGATGGCGGCCTGGGCTTGGATGTAATAGCCGTCTCGCAGCCCACCAAACATCTCTTGTCCAGCTGCATTACAGGATGCAATGAGTCAGCTAAATACTAAGATGAGAAAACGAAGGTGGTTTCGAACATACCCGTGTCCCACACGTTGAGGACCATCTTGCCGTGTGTGGTGTAGAAGGGCAGAGGGCTCACTTCAACGCCGAGCGTGGGGACATACTTGCGTTCGAACTCGCCCGTGCTGTGGCGCTTCACAAATGTAGTCTTTCCTGTCCCGCCGTCACCGATAAGCACCACCTTGAAGGAATGGCGAGCACTGTCGTTGGGATTCTGCATTGCTTTGATGAACGGGCCAAGAAGAGTCCAATAGATCTAGTTGAGGGCGCAGCTGATGATCAAAAATGGCTATCAACATCAAAAAACTATTTATAATAATTTGAAAGGAGCAAAGCTCAGCCTTCTAGAAGGTTCAGAAGAGAGCCGTTACGCGCTGAATCTCTGTGAGCTGGCCATCACGAACCTTCGCGAAGGTCAGACTGTCGACATAAAATGTAATTCAAAACAATTTCGAATTTGCGCAAAGAATTTTGAGCGGAGGTACCGTATTTGATCACAGAGCGTTGATGACGGAGGCCAGCCTTTGTACGCCCACTTTGATCTCTTCTGGCGAGTAGTAGGCGAAGCTCAATCGTGCGTAGTTTTCAAAGGATGGTGTTGGGCTCGAAAGCGTGGGGTTGG
The DNA here is from genome assembly GCA_000826365.1 of Acanthamoeba royreba. Lineage (NCBI taxonomy): Eukaryota > Discosea > Longamoebia > Acanthamoebidae > Acanthamoeba > Acanthamoeba royreba. The sequence continues at coordinate 6,529 of CDEZ01018433.1, read as the reverse complement.
GCACAAAGAGAGGCCCTGGTTTGAAGCCCACTCCAGAATCACGGCAGAGCTGGGCAAACGCTCCGTATGGCGAGACAGCATTCTTGTTGTGCGTCGTGCTGAGCTTCTCTTGTATGACATCGGGAAGACGGATCCAAACGAAGTAACCGCCTAAAGGCCGATCGAAGCACACACCCCTCCGTCTCGCTTCGTCATGCGAAGTCGTAGACGCCGAGGTTGTGTGATAGAGTGAAGCAGTAGGCAAGTACGATTGAAGAGCATCGCACAGGGTGTCATTCAAGTGGCCGTACGTCCTTCGCAGCCACTGAAGGTGTTGCTCAAACAAGCTCTGGCCTTGGTCATCGGCAGCGGCCATCATATTTTCCATCACTCGAAGTATCACAGGATTGAGTCCACCACCACTTTGGATGGGCCCATCTGCAAGAAGTGAGCAATAGCACAGCTGCAGGGTCTTGGAAATCAGCACGTACATTCCTCAAGTTGAGCGAGCAAGGGTTCTGAAGCTTGCAACCATCCTAGTCGCATACCCGGCGCGACAATCTTAGAAAAGGAGTTAAGGGCGATGACAGTATGATCAGAGCTTTCTGCGGGATAGTCAGTGACATTATTGCTTTGTACTTGGAATACGAGAGGCTAACCTTGCTGAGCTAAATGGAAAAGTGATGGAGGAGGCCGGTATTTCTCGTCGAAGTGAAGGAACTGGTAAACCTCATCGGATATTATTTTGGCTTGAGTACGCCGGCCAAGTTCTAGCAATCGCCGCCGTCGCTCCATGCCCATCGTTACACCAGTAGGATTGTTAAAAGTGGGTATGACATACACTAGCGGCGGCTGGTTCAAGAGTTAGTTACAGCACCACGTGTCGGCTTATTGTTTACCTACCTTCTTGTTCTTCTTGCCGTACTGTTTCAGCTTTGCGTCGAGATCTTCTACCACCATTCCTTGCTCATCAGTGTCGACACCAACAATGGATAAGCCTCGACCCTGAATTGAAAGGTATGTGAGATAGAGATCGGAAGTTAGATCGGAAAGTCATAGCACATGCCTTGAGAATAGCCAGTGCAAGGAAGTAGGTTGGGCTCTCGACAAAGATAGTATCACCCTGCTCTGTAAATACGTCCAACACCATCTGGAGTCCCTGTGAAGCGCCGTTTGTCATGAACAGAGAACCCTCANATGCACTGCGCAGCATGCTCGCTGTTAGAAAGGCAAACGTGGCTCCTGCAGGACGCTGATACGGTTAAGCAAGACTTGTGAGGTACAATCAGTACCTGGGTGGCCCGACTGTGCTTGCAGGAAGGCGGCAAAGCGCTTGCGAAAGTGAGCACTGCCCCGATCCTCACCGTACCCGAGACACCCTGCTCGCCCTGTTATGATCCGAGCCATCCCCAAAGAAGTGAAGCAACGTCACCGTCAACAACAATCATCAGCAAGGTCTTGTCGTGCAGGACGACGACACATGCTTGCGTACCTTGTGCGTGCAAGGCACGAAGGTCGTCAGCAAGCCGAGGAACTGCAACATCGTGCAGCAGATCAAATGGCAGAAGTGAGGGTGCTGGCTGACCTCTCCCGAAATCAACAAGGCTCGATTCAGGGGAGGACGTCGTGACCCTGGTGTTGATCTTGATTGATCTAGATGCTCCCCAACGCAGCAAATTTAGAAGCTTACGTACAGGCCTCTACCCAAGTGGCACGTGTCGAGCCGTAGATGAGGGAGTGACCTCCACATGGCCGTTCTCGTGCATGCTGCACGATTAAATGCTCCCTTCATCTTGTACCTTTGTTTTTATTGCCCTGCCGAAACATTGGGAAGATGTTTGGAATTGTTCCAAAATATTTGCCATTTTCTCAAATTTTTTGATTTGAGTGATAATTCTTTGTTTTGTTTGAAATGATTTTTTACAGATGTGTTGTGGATGCAGCCCCTCAGGGAAGAGAGGAGATCAGCAGAGCAAAATCCTGGGTTGGGAAGAACGGGCGCGAGGGAAGGGTCCACATTGATGGGCTGCCGTTGATCGGGGAAGGCCACCCCACGGCCTGGATAGGTGTTGGCGCCAACACTACCGCAGTGGCCGTGCGCGAGATGATCTCTTGCTGAGGACACGGCGACGAAGGGACTGAGCGCTGCGGCAGAGGCGAGGCCGTCTGTACCCGACGCTCGTGCGCGTAGTAGTGGTAATCGAAGAAGCCCTCTGGGTCGAAAGCATCGGCGCAGACCGTTCCCGGCTGGTGCAGAATGGGGATCATCTCGAAGCTGGCCGTTCGCGCCAGCTCGCCCGTGCACATCGGCGTAGACGTCATCGACGGCGATGCCGCTTCCTGGGCGTTGTGATTAATTGGAAGGAGAGGAGTAGACAGGCGTCTCGCTAGCCCTGGGCGAGAGCTAATCGAGGGCAAGGGCGAAGATGGAGTCGATAATGATGCGGTGATGACCGGCCTCGCCGCGTAGACATCTGCGTCATCTTCAACTTTACCTTTGTTGGTGTTTGTGGTTCGGATTTTGGGAATCGTTCGCCCTGCGTTACTGCTGCTCTGCTTTTCGGGACAGCTGTGCCTGCGTTTTCGATTTCCCGCCTTTTTGATCGTGTCGACACGCGTTGCAAGTTCGTCGCTCGTCATCGCGTCTTCGTTGTCCTGGTCTCGCTTCTGCCGCTTGCTGGTCTTGCTGCTGCCGCCTCGGGCTGAAGGCTTCGTGTGTCGCTGCCTTCGCCGCTTGTGGCGCTTGGTCTCGCGTTCTTCGTGGACGTGTTGTGCATCCTCTGACTGTTGGGTGGCTAGGCCGAGGAGGAGGGAGTTGACGTGGTGTCGTCCCTCGTCATCTGCCAGCAGAGAACCCAGGGTCCTTTCCATACCCTCTTGTACCTCGAGGTAGGTCGAGTTCCCGCTCGTGTATTGGAGGTGACCAGGCGGTTCAAGGGTCGAAAGGTGTCAAAGCAGGACGTGAACGAAGTGGTTGTGGTCGTGAATGGACCAGATGGAGCGCTTAAGTGAAGGGAAGGGCAAAGAGACGGTCTTCTAGAAGACGATACTAGACGAGACGAAGAGAGTGGTAGAGGGCCTTGCCGAGGTTGTAGGAACGACAAGGAACCCTGGGAAGGACTGCTGGCAGCTGTACGTGTGTATTGGCCAAGGTTGGTACTAAGTGGTCTGTGTTGAAGATTGGTGTTGGTCTGTCTGGTGCACTCGGAATAGGACAAGATGTTGGAAAGGGTCGCGGTAGTGGCTGACGCGGGGAGAGGGGTATCTGTAATGCGAGTGAGTGTGGCGAGAGGGACGGGGTGCAAGGCAAACGATGGCAGAATGTGTGTGTTGTGGCCAAGGGTGATGATGCAAAGGTATTTAATCGATTGGCCCATAGCATTTATCTATTAGAGGCCAAGGAGGTGACCACCCGGCGTCCCATCCTCGTAACAAGGTGTCGCAATGGGGTCGGGTTCAAGCTTTGGCATGAGACAAGAAGACCATTGCGACCACGATCAAGTACGTGTGACGCCATCGCGAATCAATCGCGATGACTGCAAATCCAGTCACCCAGGTGTATCGTGTGCATGTCACGCATGTACATTCCTCACATTCAGGGAAGCAGGAGCCTGCAGGACAACTGCATCACAACTCCTACCTCATCCAGCTCACCCGTTTACAGTAAATCTAGCTTGTTAGCTAAAGTCCCTAGTGGCTGCAGGGCTGCTCGTTACCCCCTACAAGCTAACCAGGTGAGCGTGCCGCAGGAAGGTCTTGCCCCCTGCGGCCCCTCGCAAGAAGAAGGGCCAGCTGGCCTTTCCTGTGCAACTGACCATGGTTTACTATGCTGACTCTCAATCCTCAAATCCAGATACAACACCCCAGCAGGTGGAAATGCAGGGTGGGTACTTAGGCGGGCCTCTGCAGGTCTCGTATCCTGAACAGAATCTTCTTTCTGTGGCCCAGAGACTTGACTTCAAAGTCGTGCAGAAGAGTCTCCGCTGTCAACCCTAACAGCGCTTCCCTGGGTTTCCGATCGCCAATCAAGATAAGCATTAGGTAGGTCAACCGCGCAGTCCATACAAATAAACTCAAACTTTAGACATGGACAGACACAACACCAGGTGCGCCTCTTGGCACACACACGCCAGAGAAAAACCACAAGAATACGGAAACAAGGCAGGGAAGAGTGCGGGCAGGTACCCGTTGACTGCACGCTCCTTGAATGTACTCGCGTACTGGGAGAAACCCTTCAAGCTGAGCCACTCGGTCACGTCGGCAACATCCCAGCATGCCGGATCTGGTGATGGTGGTTCAGTGAGTAGACTGGTGCACAGTCCATTGGCCAATCTTGATTCCCAATCATCACACAGTATACCTTTTGCATTGGTTCGTGCACTCGCCTCATCACCTAGCGGGGTCGTCACATCGCGAGCCAGGATCGCGCCTGGAGGGACCGTCTGCCGGCGCTGAGCGTGTGCTGAAAGGAAAAATGCAATCACAGACGGCCCTTCAAGTCGCACATGCTACAGTAGTGGGAGCCTTGTTTACGTACATAGGTCGGCCGCAAGCCGCACCGGCGTTCCGATCGTGGAACTTGAACGCAGAGGATGGGACGATGACACCGTAAGCATCTCTACAAGACAGATATCCAGGTAAGACAGCACGTTTCAGCGCAGAGAGCCACTTCGAAGCGTACCTGTTGATGAGATTTCCTTAGGTTGTTCATCTTCCGGACCCTGTTCATTGGAACCGATTAGAATTGATCAATAGCGACAGACGGGCGGAAAGGCCAAAGATACCGGAGCCCAGACTTCTTCATAATGTTCCACTAAACTACAAACAACGTCGTTCATCTCCATCACCGGCATGCAGAGCGGCGGCTGTGAAGCAAGCTTAGTGTGTTGGCTCATCAGATTATGTTTACAGAACGGCTTACCTGCCACAAGACGTTGGGTCCAATTACTATGCCGATGTTCTGCGGCGACATCATATTCACGTCCGAGTGCTTACTCAGCTCCCAGAGGAACTTGTTGACCTCCTTCCATAGCATTCTTCATTGTCATAGTAAAGACTTTAAGCTACCAATGCTATCGATACACTCATCTCTGTAAGGCAGATACCTGTTGTTCTCAGGCAGCTTTCGGACCAGAACACGCAGCGCTGGGATAACCTTATCAGGGGGTGTATTGTCTGTACAAACAATGGTACGTTAGAGCCCGACATATAAATGGCAGCCCACGTACATATCTCGACCCATTCACGGAATAGTGCAGTCGTAAAGAGAGGCTCTGGGAGACCTCGGATATACTCCTTCAACAGTGACGCCAAATCATCACGTAGGCAGGTAGACAAATCGGGCACTTTGCCTGTGGAAGCAATAATCAATCTTGGTTAGTGTGAACTCCGATCGACCAAGTATAAGCGGAGAGTACCGCTATCCACTTGCGCCCGCACCTTCTGGGAGGTGATAGCTGATCCTGAGATTCGAAATAGACCCTGCATTGATGGGTGAGCGTTTTCTGCATTCCATGTAGGGAGCATTATGCCTTGATTAAACAACGCACCTGCTCACTGAAGGTAAGAGGATTGTTGCTGAGGCTCTCAAGTACAAGATGCACGAACAATGGGATTTTGATTTCGGGGTGCGTGTATCTCTGTCGAGCCATCACTACGGAATGCGAACACTATGGTCAGCTTGCAAGTAACGCGATTGTCGTATCTCAGCGTACCCTCGTCTAAAGGAGCTCCGAAGACCTTGGTGCTCTTGGGGCCAGTCGGAATGACGCCACTGCCAGAGAGCTTGTCCTCGAACTCTTCTCTAGATGCGGGTCTGTGATGCACACATGGTTAACAAGAAGACAAAGCGAATAGGAGAACTTCAAACGCGGTACCTGAACTTGAAGAATGAAGTCAACTTCTTCTTAACGTTTGCTCGGTCCTCCAGTTCCTGAAGAGTAATCAATTGATGTAAGAACTTCCTTTGACTTCGTTCTCAAACATTCTGGGAGAATACTAACCGTGTCGGGCGACGGGGAAGCAGAAGGAGACGCAGAACTTGGAGGTGTTGATGACATAACAGGCGTGTTGCCTGAGCGCTTGTTTGATTTTGTTAGTATACCACCTATTTACACAAACCAGGGGTGAGAATGATGATGATGATGAATAATCGTATCAACAACTTACTTCCGGACTTGTTCTTTTTCTTCTTATCCTTTTTGTTGCTCTTGTCCTTGACGATGATCTTCACATCAATGCTGCCAGATATGCCTTCGTCCTTGTGGCCAGGTCGCTCCTTGAGTACATACGATTTCTTGTGCTCCTGTGTACATGAACGTAGATTTCCGTGACAAAGTGTCCAAACGCAAGTCTTCAACTTTCACGCAGGTACTGGAGAAGCAACGCACCCCGACCATGAACGGGAGAGCAAACTCTTTGAGAGGAATAATCACGCAACCTAAGACGTCATTCGAGCTCATGCGATCCCGATCCCAACATGTGATCTCCACCTCATCCTCCTCCGAGAACAGTCCCCTGTCGTATGTGTGTGTGTGTGTGTGTGTGTGTG
>CDEZ01018431.1:0-14468 GCA_000826365.1 Acanthamoeba royreba | reverse complement strand
CACACACACACACACACACACACACACACACACACCATCACACACACCATCACACACACACACCATCACACACACACCATCACACACACACCATCACACACACACACCATCACACACACCATCACACACACCATCACACACACCATCACACACACCATCACACACACCATCACACACACCATCACACACACCATCACACACACCATCACCACACACACACACCATCACACACACCATCACACAATAGTAAGGTTGAGCAATGAGAAGTTACTTGTTAAAGGAGTGCCGCCTTAGCTTGGGAGTACCTTGCATATGGCAACGAGCAGAGAAAACTGAGGAGATCATTGCCATCACTTCGTTGCGATCCAAAACTCCATTGCCGTCTAAGACGAATGGGCAAGTTACGGTGATGAGTGTGCAGCGATGTTACCAATCAGAGCAATAGATCTAACCTTTATCATACAGCTGGAATGCCCACTTGAGCTTATCCTAAAGAAAGAAAGAAAGTTGTCAATTCGATATAATCCCTCCTGGAATTCAGTTCAACAACGTCCGCTTTTCGCCAGGGGATGTACCTGGGATTCTCCTCGTGAGATCATAGACAGCCCGACAACGTACTCTGCACCAGAAGTCTGTGCGTCAGGCCTGTTCCATTCATGGTGGATGGGAAAGGCGCCGCGCACCTTTGAAGTTGATACGGTCATCCCCATCGGAGTTGAATGCATCAAAAACCTCCTCCCACAGGGAAGGGCTGCCCCCGAGCAATGCGGCATTCTCCTTGATGAACTGATCACAAAAAGTGCGCGTGTGGTGAGCAACCCGCGCCTCGGTACATCCGCTCTCCCAGCCAGCATGTTTACCTCCTCGCGCGTCAGATAACCAGTCGAGTACCTGGTTCGGAAGCGGCCATGGACGTCGAAACAGCACACACCACACACCAACAATCAGCCCATGTGGTCCACGTGACCAGGGAGGGGCCTCTCCCACTCAAAAGAAAGGAGAGGACGCACTTGCTGAGGAACACGTCGTAGTACTTGCGCAGTTCTTCTCGGCTGACTGTTACACCCACAACCCCCCCAACGCGCATGGTTTGGTGGTTGTTTTACCTTATTAAATTATTTATATATATTTATATATAATATATATTAATATAATATTATATTTATAAACAAAACGCTTCGGTCCCTCTGCATCTGTTGGGGGAGAGGGGACAATGGTACACTCTGTGGCGGCGAGGAGGTCGCTGCTCTCGGCCGCGGTGAGGCTGCCCTGCACGTTTCCCATCCTCCCCTTCCTGCTGGTGGTGGTGGTGCAAATGTGTGGGGACAAGTGTGTCGGCAGCCGATTGGGCGCAAAAGAAAGAATAATAATAATGATAACAATATTATCCCACGGGCCGAGAGAGAGAAAAAGGACCACGGACGGATGTTGTCCTACGAGCCTTCTGGCTACTCGCGAATGAGGTCAAGTATCACTGCATAGCGCTGCGGCACGGCTACACCTGGTGGAGACGTCTCCTCCCTGCGAATGACGTTAGTTAGCATCATGCCACAACAACCACCACCACCACCACCACCACGTAACTTACCGCGAAGGATCTGGCGAGGAGTGTGGTGTTCGAGAAGCAGCACTTTCGGCGAGTCGAAGCTCATCGCGTCTGCCCTTGAATGCTTTTTCCTTGTACGTCTTTCTCTCGGAACTAGACCGAAGCACGTCGTCACCTGTGGTCATGCTCAAAAACGCATCATCGCTCATGTTACTGCCATGATCGCCGTCTTCATCATCGGAGGCGGTCTGAGAAGATATGGGAGAGGAATTGAATGACGCCGTGAGGGAGGACAACGGCGTGATCTCCCCCGATGAGCATCCATTGCTACCGCCCTGGTTGGTTCCATCAGAATCCTAAGAGGAACATGTGAGCAACTATGATTGCATTCGTCAAGTCTCAAATTAGCGCTCAGTGACTTACTGCTGTGCATTTGCTCGCATTACGGAATCCGAAACCTTTTCGTCGCCTGCGCGCTGAGCGAGGCCGCGGTTCGAACCTGGTTGCTCTCAAAACGTTGAGGGCAAGTATCTTTCCTTTCCAACATATAGACAGGAAGCACGTACGAAAAAAGCGAAGAGAGCCTGATATGACTGGGTGTCGTCTTGTCATCTTCCATTAGCTCTCCACTCATGTAAGAGGAGGAAAAATGCCTCAGAGATAGCTGCGAAGTAGACGTAGCGGAGGTGGAGAGCGGACTGCTGATACAATAAGCAGATGATGACATCGACGAGGAGGGCGATGCAAACGAAGAATACGAAGACGTTAGCGATGAAGACAGCAGGGATGATTGTCGCTGGGATGAAAAGGAAATGGGCATGATAGAGGAATGAGGAGCAACAGGGTCAATATAGGAAGGCGGCGAGGAGTATGGAGATGATGAACACGGAAAGGAAGATACGGAGGTGAGGCAAGAAGATGACGAACAAGAGATGGCGATCACGGGAGCGTCGGTGTGAGGTGGCGAGGAAGATGACGGAGCGCAACTCGATAAAGACAAAAAACGCGTGGAAGATGCTGATGACAATGATGAAGATGAAGACGATGACGCCGTAGAAAACTGTTCATGTACATTGGAAGAAATAGGATGGGTATGAGACGTAGGAGCCGCAGAGGTAGAGGTCGAGCCGAGTTGAGAAGTAAGGGAACAACGTATGATGAGGTGCGAAGAAAGAGCGATTTCAGTGTCAAGATGATGCATAAGGCGTTGCCACTTGGTTACGTTCTCCGAAGCTGCGATGTGAATCTTCTTCAAATCGGCCAGGGCGATAGTAAACACCGAGGAAGCGGCATCTAACAAGAGTATTTTCGTTCTAGAGTTGGGGAGAGAGTAGCATTAGATTGCAATAATAACTGCCCCCAGGATAAGATAAGAGGAGAAACGCACGGTAGCGAACATAAGCGAGCCCGAAGCACAGCACGCTCTTCCTGTGCCTGATTATGTAGTCGGTCAATGTCAGACCGTCTGTCGTCTCCAACGGGCCTGCGCACACGAGCATGATGTTAGAGGAGACATAAGTCAGCAATTGCATAACACGCCAAAGTATTTACCAGAGGCCTTGCATTTGAATCAGGTCGCGAATTAATTGCCTATAGAACTCTTCCACCAGGCCCTACAATGCAGTCAGTCAGCCAGAACAGAAAGAGCATGATGACTACTGAGAAGGGAACATACTCTCAGCTGATCGACTCTGCGCTCGTACTTATCAAGACGCTCATTTCGGTCCTCTTGTTTACCTCCCTCTATCGATTTGTGTGATTCTCCATCCACTTCAGATGGTTTCTTATCGGGTGGCTTTGCTAAATTGGTTGAAGACTGCTGAATGGCGGAGCTACCAGGCGAAGGGTGAGGAAGGTCGTTTCGGTTTCCTTTTGCCCTGACAATGGCGCAATCAATTTGATGAGCGCTTGATGGAGCGGTCTGGCAATAGCTATCGTCGTCGTAGTCGTCGAAACATTCTCCTTCTCTGAGGTTAGTTGGTATGGGTGGATTATCGCTTGTCGTCAGCACACTGGTCTCTCTGCTCCTTGACTCAGACTGATTGCGATTCTGATATGATGCACAGCCTTGGCCTGGACTTCTGCCTGTACAGTTGTCGGTCTGCCAGCCCTCGTCCTTTTCTTTCTCGGTTCGAGTTTTATTATTGTTCGTGTAGAACTTTCGAGCTCGTCGGTGGTCCCTCTCATCTTGATTGATTGCGCTCAAGATGTCATGCACCATAGAATTTATGGCCTCATCCACAGATGAACCTGCAATAGCAAACCGAGGGCAAAGGCAAGGGTCGGTAACCCGCTGCTGGGATAGAGCCAAAAATGCGGCAAGAGAGGCTTCACGAGTCATCTGCGTACCCTGCTTAGCCGTCACGAGTTTCCAGGAGGTGTAGCCGCACCGCTGAGCATACTGAAGAGTGGCAGCATTTCGCCCAGTGCGTGAGTGTTTACGCTTAGTAAAAGAAAACTGTAAAATCAAATGGGGCTATGACGGGTGCTCACCATATCTAGGCTCTGAGGCGTAATGGTGCATGGGCCCACGTCGAGCTTATTACCCAAGAGAACCATGGGAAGCCCGTCCGGTATATAGTCAACCATCGCCGTATACCATTGATCCAGTGCTGCGAGCGAGTGGATATTCTCTCTCGTGGACACTGAACAATCGAATACTGTGATTACACCTGAAGCGTTCTCAAAGATGCGCATCAAGTTGTCCCCGTTGACCTGTATACATGTGCCGACATGACCCGGCATATGTGAGTAATAACAAATGTTTTACATATTCGGGAGAGCAAACGCACTTCACAATACGCTACATCATAAAAATGAACGAGGACCACAGAGTCAATTTCCTTGTAAACGAACTGCTCGATTTCTACGGCAAACAGATCAACACCTACTCACGTGTACATATAAAGTCATGAGCATGCGCGAGAAGTTCCATACGACGGGTATCGTACCAAGAGTCGGTATATATTGCTTGGAAAAAAGGTCTTGCGAATAGCGCCTGATGATTGATGTTTTGCCCACGCCTCTTCCACCCACGATCTGGCATTTCCGTCAATTGGGATCAGTGGTGATGACAAGGTGCCAACGCATGGAGTTGCATGTATGTACCACAATTTTGATTTCAGCACGTGGGAGTCCACTCTCGATATCTTGATCCGTAGGAGAGGTTTCACGCAGCGTCATATCCCGGTTGGAGCATAAAGGCCGAGCTATCTGAACTCTACAACAGTGAACAAACATCAGTCACGCAGATCGATTCCTCCCAATCGGTAGGAGAGCCACGTACTGTGGACGCGCTTTGGCCTTAGAGCCAGGGTCATCCTTGGCAAACAAAGTGCTAAGAAAGTTGAACATACTATTACCTACGTCCTCCTCCTCTCTTTGTCTGGTATCTGTTTACTTGCCTTTGAATAGTGACTGTCTCGGATAAATACAATATTACACAATTATATATTTTATTTCAGAAAAATTATCATTATTATATTAGTATTACCATCTGAAGCGGTGGGAGGTGGTCCGGCAGAAACGTACAACTCCCGCGACGAGGCGTGCAGAGTTAGGGCGGAGCTCGTAAGGACGCACCACCCAGTCCTTCACGCCAGGTGTGCTTTTTTTGGTTTTGGGGGGGGGGTGAAGCCCTGCGATGAAGGAAGACCCTCCTCCCCAGCTCTGAGGGAAGAGGTGGAGAAAGCAAGGAGGAGAGGGGTTCGTCGAGGTTTCGATCGCTGGACGTCCCACACCCGCCCAGCTGCTTCGGGGCAGCGGAGAAAAGAGGTAATACTTCTCCCATATTTCTGTCTTTTCTCTGTTCTTTTCGTTACTTTTCTTTCTGATTTTCAAGTAAATAAAAACGCGCAACTCAAATTCCCGATTGGGAAATTCCAGCCTAATTCCTGGAAGTTCTTTCTCCACGTTGCAGGGGACGGCAGGCCAATAGTCACAATAAATAGAGAGAAGGGGAGGTGTGGCATCAGCAGCCTTAGCGGAAGATGAGATGGGGCCGCTCGCGGCCAATCTTCATGATAAGCTCGCCGAACAGGGTGTTGGCCCAAGCAAACCAGGAGCGCGTGAACTTCTTGGGATTGTCCTTCTGGAAGGTCTCGTGCATGAAGCCTGCCGATGAAAGCCACAGTCAGACATGAGGAATCGACGAATACAAAGTAGCAAGAAGATATCATCTCCTCCCAAACCACACCACACCACACACCACACATCACACACACCACACACCACACACACACAACACACAACACACACACACACAACACACACACCACACACAACAACAACAACCAATAACAACCACACCAATAGAACAGAACAAACACATTGTGTGTACAGTGGGGAATTGAGCCCTACCTGTGCCACCATGCGTGGCCTTAAGCATCTCTAGGCACAGCATAATCTCCTGATGGAAACGTTAGGCATAACTTCAATGGAGGACAAACGATCATGAGAAGAAATGGGCACCTCGTCTTGGGTGCTAGTGAGAGCCCGCACAATGATGGACATAGGCCATATGTAGTCCGGTCTGAGTGCAGCATGAGCATACAACTTACACAAACAAGCAGAAACTGTTCTGGGAGAAATAGCTTACCCATGCGCGTGAGGGCTACCAACACCGTGAGCCGCGGTACCTGATGGCACATTCGTGGCACATGCAGCCAGCAATCAAGCGACAAAGATGTCAGCATGCATATCAGAAATCAGTAAGCAGCTACGTCAAGTCGAGGAGTGAACCGTTGAAAAACCAAGGATTGTCGGAGGAGAGAATGAATTGACGGGTGCGCTGATACACCTCATCATCCACTGGCACAATTTCTAGATACGGCAGGCTCAGTAAACTGTCACACACAACAATAAGGTGGACATCATCCTTATGCTTGCTAATTGAATAAACAATACGCTTAAGTGATTACCTGGGCAAGTTTGCGTCGTCCATCAACTCCATGGATCCGCGGCCATCGACTTCATATGCAAAGATGCTGCACAGAAATCAAAACAGCATCAGCACCAAATGGACACACTACACGAATGAGGAGCAGGCCTACCGCCCGTATATAGGGTGTTGGATGATGCCCCACTGGCGGATGCCATCTTCGATCTCCTCGACCAGCGCAGACGCCCGAGTCACTAAGTCAGGATTGTCATCAAGAAGTCCGAGTTTCACCATTCGCCGTAGCCAGGTTGCTGCCATGCCATTAGCCGCCACCTGCCCATGCGCGGAACAAAAAATGAATGAATGAAAACAAAATGAGCTGAAAGAGGTTGCGACAGACATACCGGATAGGGGAAAGTAGAAGCATCATCGGAAGGCCGAAAGGGGCTCTGGCTCATACCTGCGCGTGTGAAAAGGTTCAATAACACGGCCCCCTTAAGAGGATGGAATGGATGTATGGCAACAGATTACCACAAGGTTTTCCTGGCCTTCCGTAGCCATGCTGTAGAGTCTCGGTGGGCTCCGCGCTGGATCGCTGAAATTTGTATTCACCGTGCGTGCGCTGATTTTTTCTGCGCATCCATCATCAGTTCTTGATATTGACTGCACAATCGTAGGCAAAGAAATTAAACTGTACTTGATGTGATTTACGAGGGTATCCATAGCCGAGAGCCATCTTTCATCAAAGACCGACTTATCTCCTAAGTGAGCGTTGTAAATCGTTCCTATACAGAAAGTTCACCAAGCATGCAGGAGAGAGTACCGGTGGCCTCATAGTACCCTACGCACAGGCGAATCACTGAGGCGACAGAGTCTAGCTCGTATTTACGCTCATGAATACCGGCTTGCATTTTTGTCTTGTCGCGTGTCCACGGGCCATTCACCTTCTTCGGCAAAAAAGCATTGGCGTAGGCGTCCAACTGCACCGATCGCACTTGCCTTGGGACCGATTAGAATCGTAGTTACGGGAACCCAGTGGCACGCACAAAAAAGAAAACTTACCTATTAATCAAACCCCGGAGCATATCCTTCAGCTGCGGGTCTTCTCCGGCTAGCGCTATGTAGGGCCACACCTGATAGCCCAAATTGGAGAAAGGAGTTAGCTTGTAGAAATATAAAGAAGCATGTGCGCATACTTGATTTGTGGAATCACGGAGCCACATTGCGTTTATATCGCCCGTGATTACAAACGTGTCCAACTGATAACACGCACGCACGCACGCACGCACGCACGCATGCACCGCATTAGATATTTTATCCATCTTGGTATCAGACAGCAAATTATACCTCCTCCGTTGAGGAACCATCGGGTATAATGGTACCGTGATTGACTGTAGTATCAACTGTGTTTGGGAAACAATTTTCAAAGAGCCACGCCAGTTCATCGTCCTACCAATCAATTGTCCAACGTGTGAACTTGGGGAACAAGTATTTGCACAACTCGGGTCATGAGGTACCTTCATTCGAGCTTTGTAATCAGCAATAACATCATCGATCGCCGAACTCACAAACGATCGTGAGCTCTTACGTTGTGAGGTCAAGGGGCCAGTAACTCGGGAGGCGTAACTTTTTCGCACTCTAACCCAACAGATCAGTCGAAGCGCGAGAATCATCAAATAAGCCGCAGTACCGTTCATATTCGGATTTGATGACGGCCTCGCGATTGTGGAAGTTAGCATGCCATTTTCGCTTGAGCGCAAGTGTAGGTTGGTCCGCGTTGTCGTCAGTGTTGCTTGTCGGCCCGCCGTGTGTGGATGCGTCATCATCAATTGTCTGTGGTCGCGTGTCCAGCTTTTGTTTGGTCGTCTCCTGGTGTAGAATGAAGCATTCATCGTCATCATCATGTCCGCCTTACGCACCACAAGTTTCCCGAAGATAACGAAAGAAGAAGAAGAAGAAGAAGAAAGAGTGCTCGTACGGCAACCAGGCGCCTACGATGGCCTTCCAGCAAGGCTTCGAGCTCTGCCACCCGGTCCCGCAGCTCAACCACTCCCTGCCCCCCAAAAAACCGCAACATTTGTTATTTCTATTTCTATTTTATTTCTATTTTATTTCTATTTTATTTTCCTATTCTATTTGTATTTCGATTTTATTTTATTTATTTTATCTCCATTTTATTTTATTGAAATAAAGATGGAAAGTGTGCGCACAGCGCGGGCGAGGTCGAGAGAGGCGTGGCCCCTCCCCGTGGTGGTGGTGGTGGTGGGGGGGGCTGCTGGTGGTGGGGCAAAGGCCCACGTGCAGTAGAGGGCCACCCCAAGCAAGGCCGTCAGGCCCAGTCCCCACCTCACCGCCCGGCTTCCCCGCGCTCCTGTGCTGCCCCTCGTGTGGCCTCCTCCTGGCCGGCTGGTCCACCCCTTCATGCTCGGTCCACCACCGCCGCCACCACTAGAGCAGAGTCGCCAAGTGCTGCTGCTGCTGCAGGGCTACTAGGGGGAGGGGGGGGGAGGGGGGGGGCAGGTCCTCTCCTCCTCTGAGAAGAGCTTCGGGGCGCTTCTCGGAGTTTGCAACGGATGGGGGAGGAGAAGTGCCTGCACTCTCCTCCCTTGGCGCGTTGGGACCAAGGGCCAAAACACACCACACGCGTCACCGCACATCATTGCTGCACTCTACGAGGCGGCTGGGGCGCCCGTCCCAGAAGCTGCGCAAGCAGGGGCTTCGCCACTGCCCGGGCCGTCACGCTTTGCATCGCCTCCCGAGGGCCCATGCTCGCTCGGCGCGGCCTGACCTGCCGCTTCTGACCTGAATCCGAAGCGACAATCATCACGTTCGGATCAGATCCTCCCACACAAACCCCACCCCAATGATTCGAAGGAGAACAGATGAAGGACGTACGGCAAGGGAGCGTCGCCATCAGTAATGGCTCTCGCAATGACCTCGCGACCAAAGCTCTCCTTCCACGCATGAAGCTTGCTCTTTTGTTCCTTCAGATTGTCCAGCACAGCCGAAAGTGATCCCCAGACCGGTCGCTGGGTCTGCATAACGACAATCGCATCAGGCAGCCGGGTGAGCAAGTGAGCCAAATGACTGCACACTTTCAAAGTAGTGGTGGTGCACTCTGCACTCTTGAGGGCCGTACTCTTAGGAAGGTCTCCAGCATGTCCAATCCCGACACTGCCATATCGAACCACGACACAAAATAGGGCGCCTTACGTGCAACACAGGACCATTCACACCGAATGAAGTGTGAGAAAAGTCAGTCGTTCTTTAGAGGAGCAAACTCGCTCTCCTAGCGCACAGGACTACCTTCTTCTGATCGAGAGAGATGCCAACACCTGACACTCTCTCCGGAGGACGCTCATCAATATACCCAAACAAAGATATGTCAAAATCCTCGCCTGACCACGTCACGCCAGTGATGAGTCTGGTGCAGTGTGCATGTGTGTCGTGTGCTTAGACGGCACATGTCCGGTACCTTGTGTGCCCGCCGCATCTAAGGAGCCCCAATTCGCCCACGAGGATGCAGCCCCCGTGTCTAAGGAACCCAACTCGTAGCGGGAGAGCGAGTCCGTAGGGAACAGATTATCTGACGAGGTCTGATACATCTCGGCCAGCTCGCCGAGCAGCGATGGAGGAAAGGATGACGACGAGACTGCTCGTTCCAAGCCCGTCATCTCGTCGTCGTCGTTGACGTCCCCTTCTTCATCGTTATCCTCATTCCCGTGGATGGTCGTCGTCGTCGTAGTAGTAGTAGTAGATTGATTACCCGCCCGTTTTCTCCTCCCGCGTGCTGCGCGCCCTCCTACGCCGGCGCTTGCGTGTCGCTTGATCCGACCCATCTCCTCCTCGCTGCCGTTGTAGACAGAGGCAGAGTTGACGCGCTGTGGATACCCAGAGACGCGGTAATGAGATGCATCGCTGCCTTCCTCCTCCTCCTCCTCGTCGTCGTCATCGTGCTCGTCATCGTCATTCAGGTCAAGCTCGGCGATCGTAGTGGCTCGTGGTGGCCACGGCGACGAAGACGAGCTGTTCTGGGAACCACTGGCGCTAGTCGTCGTGGCGGTGCGTCCTGCCACCGATTTCAGCCCACCTCCGGTGAATGCTGCCGGCGAGGTCGAGTCCAGCAAGAGCATCGCCGTGGCCGCCGGCGAGATGAACGATGACCCGGCGGACGGGGAAGAGACGTGCGATAAGGAAGAAGAAAAAGAAGACGACGAAGAAGAAGACGGAGACAACGGTGATGATGATGATGATGCAGAGAGCACGCCGCTATCGGTCGAGGCGAGGCCGATGGGCTGGGGCGGGCGGGCATCGCGCTCCTTGAAGAGAGCGAGGCTGGAGGGGTCGACAGCGGTGCATATGTGGCCCTTCTTGGGCTTCCCGCACTTGTGGCACTTGTAGGGCGACCTCCGCTTCTTCTTACCTCCTCCGCCACCACTTCCATGGCTGGCCGCAGGCGTTTGTAGCGATGACGACGACCCGCCGCCCCGCTGAGGCGGAGGAGGGGACACTGCCGAGACAGCCCCGTTGTGTGGAGGCGGAGAGATGACGAGGGCGGGCTGTCCACCGCTACCGCCCACAGCCGAGGTGGAAATGGAGGAAGAAGAAGAGGCCGATAGCGCGGCAGCAGGAAGAGGGGAGAAGGGGGAAGTAGGGGCAGGAGAGGACGAAGATGGCCGTTTGCGCTTCCCTCCCGACGTGAGGGTGGTGGAAGGGCCGGACTCGGGGTGGCGGTCATGAGGGGGCGTGAGAGCAATGATGGGAGGGGGTGGAGGCAGACCCGCGTCCATGCTGAGCAGCTTTACCCAAATTAAATAATTTACACGAATTCGATTGAATCAAATTGTCGCAGAGAACCGACCAAAAAAATACAGCCAAGAAAAGTTTGCGCGCTATATCTTTCGAGAAACCCAGGTAAAACGACCGAGGAACGAAAGAAAAAGCCCACAGAGCAATTTGAGGTATGAAGGGAGAAATCCCGCATGTTTTGCCGACAATGTTGGTTTTTAGGTTTGTGCAGCATTCCGGACTGCGTACGGAATTGATTGGATTGTGTTTTGGTAAATTGCCAATTACGGACATAGCTCGGCGCGTTCGATTGGATCCATCCTGGGAACAGATAACGTTCCCAACTTCCCACTTGTGACGTTACGGTAGCGGAACGTATCGCCTTCGATTGCTTTCTAAAATCTGACCTGCAATGCCTATGGTTGTCCCGCACGGGCTTCTGAGATTATCCCACGTGCGCGAGGTATTGACCAATTAGCCGCCGATCTGGGACTGTTACATGCGTATCTGGCTCCGCGATGGGAAGCCAAGCACGCCCCTATCTCGCAGCCGACCCATGCTGGCGGCCTGGGGACAAGTCGCACGAGGAGCTGGTGGCGTGCTTCGCAGGCGGTTCCTAGCTGTGGTTGTTGTTGTTGTTCTCGCTGCCCGTTGTCTTCAGTACACTCTCGCTCCTGTGTCTCGCACGCAACACTCCAACAACAACTTGCCGTACGTCCCTAACCAGGACCCTCCTTTCGAAGCCAAGCTCGAAACCAGAGGGCGTCCCCCCAACGCGTCCGCGAGATAGAGAGGAGCAGCAGCCGCCCGCCAACATGTCCCGCGCGTTCCTGGCCTCCCTTATCCCTTCGGCGCGTGGTGGTACGCCTCTTCCTCTCCCTCTCCCTCTCCCTCTCTACCCGCACCATGTCGGCATGGTGCCCGGTGGAGCCTACCGGATAGGATTGGAAAACACATCTGTGTTGTTGTGTGTGCTTGTGATCACGTGTCCTGTCGTGAAAACAACAACACGTGCCCCACCATACGCACCACATATCTCTCTCTATTCCCCTCCACACCTACCCGTACTACATACATACAAACATACATACTTGTAGTACCCTTCCACGAGTCGTACACATTGGGTGCGCCAGGACGCGTCCCTCACTCCCCCTCCCCGCCAGGTCCGCTTCAGTCGGATGGTGGCTTCCCCAGCGGAGAGCTCCTGCCCGCGGACCACGCGCCCCAGCACCTCTCCGCCCCCGTCTTCCCCCACCGCCTCCTCCCGCCCTCCTCCTCCTCCTCCTCCTGCTACCCCGCCTACCCCTATGTAGGGCACAGCAGCACCCACCACCAGCAGCAGCAGCAGCAGCACGAGCAGGAATGCCCCACCCCCCAGGCACAGCAGCAGCAGCATGAGCCCCTCCTCTGTCCGCCGCTGAGCGCTCTGGTGGAAGCGCAGCAACAGAGGCACCCCAGTGGGGGCATGCCCTCCCTCTACTTTGGGCACCGCCACATCGGCTACGCCGCCGCCCAGTCGCCCTACGCCCTTGCCCACCCCGCCCCGCCCCCAGGCCCTCATGGGGGCGCCCCAGCAGCAGCAGGAGGCGGCGGAGGGCTCGTCTACGACCTGGAATGGGAGTGCTCCAGGGGCACCCCCACCACCACCACCGCCACCATCCTCACCCCCAGCCCCTCCTACGCCGCCTTCTCTCCTGCCGCTGACGCCGCGACGCCCGGGGGGAGCTATGCGGCCGCCTCCCCGCTCGCCGGAGGAGTGCGTTCGTCGGGAGTCTCCCTCATGTGGGACGCCGCCCTGCCCGCCAGCGCCGACTCGACCACCGCCGCCATATCGCCCCGCCTCCTCTACCATTCCCCTCTGCTCGGCGCCGGCCCCGAGTCGGACTGCGAACTCGCGTCCGTCCACCACGCCTCGGGCTCAAGCTCGGGCGGGTTGTTCCCTTCTCCCTTGGCCGGCCACCACCTCCACTCACCGCTGCCCCCCACCGCGGCCTCGCCCTCGTCGCCGTTCTTGCGTTCCTCCTCTCCTTCGTCGTCGTCCTTGTCCTCCTCTCCATCGCTCCCGTCCTTTGGTGCGTTGCCTCGCCATCACCCCTACCACCACCACCACCACCCCTACCACCACGCCTTCCCGAACGTCCAGGAGGTTCCATCATTGCAGCACCAGGGCTACCCGAGTCTCACCTCGTCGCACTACTATCACCGTGACCATCATCAGCGCGCAGCGGAGCAGCAGCAGCAGTTTGATGTCACAGCATCACCGGCTCCCGCGCCCTCACTCGGCGTAACGCGCCGACGTGGCCGCAAACGGCGGTCGGATGACGCCATCATGGTCCCGCACCCCTCCGCTCTCGTCGCCATCAAAGAAGAGCGCGAAGAGGACGAAAACGACGAAGATCAAAACGATACTCGTCGTACTCAGCGGCGGGGGCCCAGCTTGAATGATCATTCGCCTTCTGCCCGTGGTGGAAGTGCAGCGAACGGCGGCGTGGCCAAGACAGAAAACGATTCCAGCGATAGCGAGGGCCAAGAGGATGACGACGACTTTTTCTCCGATCCTGATGAAGATGACATCAAGGACAATGAATCAAGCGAGGCCGAAGCAGGGCAGGCAAGTGATGGTATGCGCCGCAAGCGTCGTGTGGTGAAAGTGGAGCGCAAAGTGCACAAGATCCAAGTGACGGAGGGTCTAAACATCGAAGCGCATCTCAGCCCGGAAAGTGACGGCTATAGATGGCGTAAGTATGGACGCAAGACAGTCAAGGGGAGCCCCTACCCACGGAGCTACTTCAAATGCACCTATCCACATTGCCTCGTCAAGAAACAGGTGGAGGCCATCATCAAGGATGGCCACATCGTGTCCACCAGTTCCATCTACAAGGGCAAACACAACCACGAGCGGCCTTGCGTCACCCAATTGACGGCGCACGATCAGGACTCCTTCCGAAGCGCGGTGATAGACGGATTCTGTAAGTACGCACAAAACAACTCCGGAGCCAACAGCGCCCCCAACAGCACCCCGCGCCTTGTCATCACGACCGAGGTCAATGTCGACTACCTCGACGATGGCTACCGCTGGCGCAAGTACGGCCAGAAGTACGTCAAGGGCAGTGGCTACCCGAGGTCCTACTACAAATGCACCGACAAGCTGTGCCCCGTGAAGAAACAGGTGGACTCGCTCGTCTCCGGAATGATCGTGACCTACGAGGGTGCCCACACCCATGACCCTTGCCTCGACAAGTGTTCTCCTCGCAA
>CDEZ01018430.1:0-13830 GCA_000826365.1 Acanthamoeba royreba | reverse complement strand
AGATGAAGGTCATCTACGTTGGCAGGAGGAAAGCACGATGCGTGGATGAAACGCTTGCTTCGGGGAGGTAGATCCTCGTGCTTGGCGTACCACCCAGGCGTCCACTCGATTTCAGGTTCTTCTCTTTTCCTGTTCCTCTTGCGTGGCTTGTTTGCATCGTACACCTATGTGACCACTCTTAGCTAGCAAGGTCGAGCATCGTCAGTGACATTCCCCTTACCTGCCAAGAGCGTAGACCGGGCCGCCGCTTGAGCTCGGGCAGCTGTGCCGAGACATCCACCAACTCAAGTGCACCTTGACCCCGGTTTAGGAGGGCTGCAACGACGGCTTCATCTTCTACTGGATTGAGAGAGCACGTGGAGTAGACCATGCAGCCTCCCACCTTGAGCAGATGAGCTCCGCGCGTCGCGATTCGCAGCTGCAGTGTGTGAATACCTGGTGGAATTGTTGACCGTTAGGTTAGCGTGAGATCAAAGCAGTGACGAAGACCTGGAACCTACCGTTCGCCAGGTTGGGGTGCCATTTTGCCCACAGGTCGATGTTCTTGCGCAACGTGCCATCACCGCTGCAGGGTACGTCGGCCAGAATGCGATCGAACTCCAACTTTCGCTCGCCTGGCGTATAAATTACGTAGTTGATCAGCTTACGGCAAGGGATGGGTACGCCGGCAAACGAGCCAGGGCTTACCCACAATGCGGAATCAGTGCTTACGGCACTCAACTACAACGTACCGGCGGTGGATTCCGATGTAAGTGTGATACGAGGGAAGGACTGTGCAGGGTAATTTGTCACCAAGCCACACGGGCTTGTGAGACGCTTGATCTGGTGAACGAGCATGTAGCACCGCTTCTCATCGACATCGTTCGCCACCACAACGCCAGCTGATGAATAGATAGGTATTAGTGGAGGGTTCACTCTTGGCCTCCCTTCGGCAATGGTCAGTACTTGGTGTTGCGTTGCCGGCATCCTTATGCATGAACTCAAGCATCTGCGCTGTCTTTGAACCGGGCGAGGCGCACATGTCAAGGACCCTATATGAAGAAGCAGCGGGATTATAAATAAGCCTCATGCAGCGCCAACGGCTACGCACGAGCGCTTACCAGTGATGTGCCTTGACGTTAAGAAAGAGTGGCGGTATCATGCTCACGGCCTCTTGACGGGATACATTGCCCTGTTCATCATCAGCGAATATGATCGTTCGTCAATAAATAGGAACTAAACATGCTACGATGATTGTCGAATGAGCAGTACATTCTCAGTCTGTGCGACAAGGAACTGGCGGAAGCGTGCAAAGATGGGCGACTTCTTCATCTCCTTGCGCCCGGCGCTAAGCTGCCATGCATTGCCATCAGGATACCTGTTGTCCATCCATCATCCACCACATGATCAGTAAACTATTCATCCGAACGAGCTGCTCCACGCGCACTGCCCGCATTCCACAGTTGCGCGTGCATGTTCATCTGATGGTCGTACCACGGCAGCCGCTCGAAGAAGAAGCTGGCGTCCGCGTTGGCGGCAGCGGCTTCGGTCATGCGCGGCTTGAAAAAGTCGGCGAGCTTGGCGTTCATGAGCGGTTCGAACGGAGAAGAAGACGTCACCCGGAGGGTCGTCGGCAGGTCCTTCTTCATCGTCTCCAGCAACGCTTGGAAATCCCGCTCTACATCTTCATCGGCTGAAAATGAAGATGAAGATGACGAAGATGATGAAGATGAAGATGATGTTCGATCAAAGCCAAGTACATGGCGGTAGTAGTCCTCCCAGAGGGGATTGGTCTTTTCGGTCACCCATGATGAGGCCGGCTTCTCCCTGGGGGCTCCGAGATTGAACCACGCATCCTTTTTGGGTCCGTCAGCCCCTTCAACTCCGTCAGTACCGGGGGTGGGGTTGTTGTCCCTCCTCTTCTTCTTCCCTCCGCGGCTGCCCTTCCACTTGCCCATCTGCCTGGATCTCTTGTTGCTGAATTCGAGATTTTTTAATGTTTTGATTTAACGAAATCGAAATTTTTTCCGAAACTATTACGGCAGTTTGCTAATCTTCAAATTTTCTCAACATTGTTCTGTGAATCATCAAGTTACATCTGCCGGGACACGGTGGTAGAAACCACACAACAAAATGGAGGTGGCTCCGCCACGAGTACCTTGTGAGACAGCCACGCCGGAAGGAGTTGCTGGCCAGAACCAACAACAGATCCAGCGGAGCCGGCCACCTACGGTACTACAGCTGGTTCCGGTGGGACTCAGTCTGCCAGGTCTGACTGCTGTCCTTTCTCTGTCCTGTTCCGTACACAGCTGACTGCGTAGCACTTGACGTTGATCGTACAGGCCGTCTGTGCGTACTTCATGGGCCCAAGGTGAAAGGATACTCGTTCAACATGCAGGAAGTCGGGATCACGCATGTTGTCACTCTTCTCAATGATCAGGCAGAGGAGAAGAAGGCGAGGGTAGGATTTTTTGATGTCCGGACATGGGCACCTGAATATCAAAGTCTTGTTAATGTTCTATATCTGTTTCAAGGTCGTTGAGAAGCAGGCGAAGATGCAAGGAGCAGAGTGGCTGTGGATTCCTCTTCAGGGCGCCGCACATCCTCTTCCGCAGGACTTCCCGCTCATCCTGGAGTATGCTATTATCTGGCTCACTGTGCTTGCATATCAGCTCACCGCTACGACTTGATGCTTGGAATGCAGAACGATGAAACAGCTGCAGGAAGCTCTGGCGCGAGAAGGCACAGGAGTGCTCATCCATTGCTCGGCAGGCCTGCATAGGACAGGGATGATCGCTAATGCCCTCCTCCGATTCATCGGCCATGACGCTGACGGCGCGCTTGAGGTAACGTACCTTGATGTCAGCATCATTCCTTTATGAATCGACTTACGTTGCTGCCAGGTGATAAGGCAAAGTCGCGAGAAGACAGCTACCGGAGTCGGAAAGCATCGGCTCGAGTGGGCAGACATCTTTCTGGAATGGGTTAGAGTGCAACAAAACATGTAGAACTCAATGCAATATAAACATATCGCTATGGATCTTGAGTCAGAATCAGTGCTCATTGCCAAGCAGCGCCATGCAGCCGAAAGGTCTGTCCGCAAGCAGATACACTCGCCTCTTGGGCTTGAGGTGGAGTCTTTCCGTGTGTGAAGGTGTCGTGCTTGAGGTAGATTCTGAAGGTCCCTCTCCTAGCCCATCATTTTTTTCTTCACTTGTCAACGCATCCCACATGAAATCCCGTCGTGGTGCCCTCTCGTCCAGGTGTCTGGTCGGTGTAGTGCCATCCACGCACTCTTCCCTTTCGTCAACACTGTCCTCGAACCAGGCACCGGTCGGCTCCTGCCACTGCTGATCTGCTACTTGCTCCAGTTCCTCCAAAGTCTCCATGCAGATCAGGTGCCGGTTGGCCTGACGTAGAGTGAGGTACACCACTTGCATCAGGCAGGTAAGGTTTTCTTGATGATAATGATGATAATGACATATGAAGCTCTTGCCACAGCTCTCCCTTCATGTTCTCCTTTAATTATGGGATTCATGGATGACCCCAAAGTATCCTAATGTCACCACCGTACCAGATGGCACCTGTGTCTCCTGTTTTGGCGCCAACCGTTGCGCTGACGTCATGCCAGCGAGGACAACGACCTCCCAGGAATTCAGAGCACGTGGGCACCCATGCTCCGTGTGGCGCTCCAGTGCGACAACCTGGGGCACCTCCCTGCGTAACGCGACGTCGTTTTCGTTCTTTGCTGTCCCCAGATCTTCTGTCCTCCATTGTCTCCTCGTCATCTTCATCCTTCCGTCTCTCGACGTACCTCCGCCAGCAGCGTCCCCTCCACTTTTAGAACTTTTAGGAGTTGTGTGATTTCATCGTTCGTCCCTCCATCTTCATACATACACACATCACCATGGGAGAACTACCGCCTCACCTCAACGCTCGTGAACGACTCGGGGGCTTCATTGGTACCTTTTTTATTTTTCTTTTATTTTTTGAATTTTTTGAATTTCTGTTGGTGGAACTGACTTTTCTTGTCACCCTGCGCCGTAGACGACCTGGAGACGGTTTGGAACATTCAGTTCGCGGACCTTTCCTTTGGCGAACAGATTGCCGTCGGTACCTAGACCTCCTACTCCGCTAGAAGAAGGCGAATGCTGTTTAACTCCGAAGAAGCGAGAAAAGAGAAGAGAGGATAAGAAGAATGATGGTGATGATGGATGAAGCGGTGTTGAGCGTAGGATGGATGATGGATTTTATTAGGGGATCGATGATGAATGTCGGTGGAGTGATTGGATAACCATTTTCATATGTTCTGCACTACTCCAGGCGCGTACGGTAGCATTCACAAGGGAAAGTATCTGGGTCTGCATGTCGCCATCAAGACCGTGTTCCCCGTGGATAACGACGAGGACGCCGAGATGAACTTTCTCTATCTCCAGCGTGAGATCAACATCCTCAAGTGCGTTTCAATGCATCGCTTTACTTGTTGGGGCAGAAGGCCTTTCCATTAACGCGCCATCGCCAATAGGGGAGTGAGGCACCCTGGGATCGTACAGTTCATCGGCATTTCGCACGACCATACAAACGGTTTGATCCACATCGTCACAGAGGTATCCTCTCACTTTCTCGACTGTGCACTGTCAAGACAAAATAAACTAACTGGGGTGTCACCATCAGTATGTCAAAGACGGAGATCTGCGCCAGCGCCTAAAGAATCGAGGAATCCGCCTCGGATGGAGAGACAAGGCACAGATGGCCTTGGAACTAGCGTGTGCGATGGCCTACCTTCACTCCAAGAACATCATTCACAGGGGTAAGATTTCTCACTTATGATTGCCCTCATCTTTCTTTAGCTAACCTTTTCTCTCCACTTACAGACCTCAAGGCTAAGAACTGTCTCGTACGCATCACAAGTATTCTTGCCCCTCCCCTGGCTGTGCGCTAAATGGATCCAATTGTTTGTAGGTGAGCGCCAGGGGAGAACTCAAGCTTTGCGATTTTGGTTTCGCCCGTATTGCTGAACGCACACCCCGGCCTATGACTCTCTGTGGTACCGAAGATTGGATGGCACCCGAGATCATCGTAGGAGAGCCCTACTCATTCGCAGCCGACGTTTTTTCATATGGAATGGTGCTCATCGAAATCATCACTCGTAAGAAGATCACCCAAGAAATTCAGCGAAAGTACTGGCCCAGACCTTGTAGCAGTGAGCCGAGGATACCGAATCTGACTTTCTTTTTTCATGCAGGCCTGAGCATGCGTTCGGACTGGATGTTCAACAATTCCTTTCCATCATACCGCCTGATACACCACCTGAGTTCAAGGATGCAGTTATCGGTATGGGAAACTGTGCGTAACTCATTGATTAGTTACTGACACCAACTTTCCCCTCATAAAAGAATGTTGCATGTACGATCCCTTAGCGCGGTACGTTCTCGCCTTTTCATGAGGTTTGATACAGTGTAGCCACGCTCACTGGTGATCTGCTCTCCTGCAGACCTACTTTTGAGTCATTGGTAGAACATTGGGATGTTACCATTCAAGCGTGGGACAAGGAGATCGAGGCAATGGTCTCGAGCCAGTCTCCCCGGGATTCGCGTACCGCCATCTTATCCTCAACTGCGTCATACACGCTCTCTAACTCAGTGGATCCTGTATAGTTCGATCATCACCCTCTCATGGAGCTTTGGACAGGTTCAGGCAGCAAGCCATATCCCTCAGGAAGGAGGTTATGGAGGCTGTACGTACTTCTCAGCAAGTACCTTACCCAACAGGAGTTGACTTTTGTTGTTATTATCTCGATAGGGTACTATCAGAAAGAGGCAGGCCATGCAAGCGGAAGTGGAGAAGAGGAAGAGGAATCCCACCATTCTCAAGCCGGTCGTAACGAAAGAGAAGAAATCCATGCTTGTGCGTCCTTCCACCAACCGCAGGGCAACGACTGTGGAAAGAGTGATGGGCCAGAATCTGGTGGACGCATTTGCCGAGAACCTCGCTCGCATTCGTCAGCGGGCATCTCGCCACGGTAACATTCGCTTCATGCCCCTTTCCATTCTTCCTCGCAGACGGCTCACTCACCGACTCGTTCGACTCCAGAAAAAGACAAGACGATCAGCAGCCCCAAGCTGGAGCCCCAGAAGCAGGCAAGCCCCGAAGGCAAGCCTTGGAAGAAGGCCGAGCTGCCTGCCAAGAAAGGCTGATGATTCCCCATCACTGTAGGATTCAGTTTGTACCATACTCCCACGGTTGGGCAGAAAGTGACGAAGAAGAAAAGAAAAACACATTATTTAGCTGCGAGAAAAGGCGCAAAATTTAAGTCCGAATATTGCGTCGGTGAGTATTGCGCGGACGGAAACGGTACCAGCTCTAGCGGACGAAGATGTTTGAGTTCTTGAGCACGATTTGGTGGTACATCGAGGCGTCCGTGTGGACTGGCGTCCTCGTATCGCTGCTCACCTACCTCGGTGTGTATCTTAGAAAATCTTGAGATTTTTGTTCATCAAACTCAGATTTAAGTTTGAACTAATCTTCCGCCTCCAGTTCCGGTCATCTTGCAGTCCTACTACTTCAAGGAGCAGGACCTCAAGAAGAAGTACAATGCCAAGTGGGCCGTCGTGACCGGTGGCTCCTCCGGCATCGGTCGCGCCATCTCCGAGAAGCTTGCTGCTCAGGTTATATTTCCAAACTTAACTTTTGAGGGGACTTTCAAAGATAGAAGACGATGACTCTTCTTTCTTTTTCAACCATTATTTATTCTTTAATTTTCATTTTAGTTTCAATTTCAGTTGGATAAACTGTACCTATTTTTATTTTTATTTTCGTAAAACTGACTTGTGGTGATGTATGTATACGGACTGGATGCAGGGCATCAATGTGGTGATTGTGGCATTGAAGGATAAGTTGCTCGATGAGCTGCACGCCAAGCTGAAGGAGCAGTACCCCAAGCAGGAGTTCAGGGCTGTCGGTGTTGACCTTTCCGGTAATGCAATTGCGGATCCGGGCTTGTTTGCGTTGGAGATCGCCGTAACGGTTGGTCTAATGTTGCCTGTGTGTTGTGGTGCAGGCTCTTCTGGAGATTACATGAAGGAGATCGCCGAAGCCACTGATGATATTGACGTCAGCCTGCTGTTCAACAATGCTGGCTACATCATCATTGGTGTACGAATGCCATCCTGTCTGTTTTGATCGAAGGGTCTTGGAGCACCCTTTGACATCGTCATTGGTTTGGTTGGGTGTAGATGTTTGCGGACACACCGCTGGATCGGCAGATGAAGAACTACGACGTCAATACCACTTGCGCCATTAAGATCACCCATCACTTTGTGAGCCGCATGATCTCCAAGAAGCTTCGTGGAGCCGTCTCCTTCACCTCCTCTCCTGCTGGTGCGTTTGATGAATATACTTGTTGGCTTTCATCTACAGTAGACTCAATCCTCTGATGATTAGGCTTGATGCCTTGCCCGTTCTCGGCCATGTATGGTGCTACCAAGGCCTTCTTGACAGAGTTCGCCACCTCGCTGGCATGCGAAGTGAAGCGTACGCGATCCTTCTTGATCTTCTGCTGCTTTCTCTAGACTAAACCTCACTCCACACAAAGAGGATGGAATTGATGTGTTCGTGCTGCATCCTTCGCCTGTGGACACCAACTTCTACGCCTCTGACAGCGTCCAGAAGAGCGCCTCCCTCGCCTTCTTCAAGAAGACTGCCAACTCGCCCGCCGCTATCGCTGATGATATCTTTAGGAACATCGGCAACTACACTGGTAGGCCTGCTTTGCACACGCTTCCTGATCCTGATCATGTATTGATCGGCCTTCTTTACTCGTTGCAGTGATCCGCGATCAGGGCTACTTCGCGGTGGGCCTTCATCTGCTGCTCAAGGTGATCGACATCAACTTCCTCTCGCTGATCTTCTCGGTCACCGCCCACACCTCCGCCGAGTACAAGAAGCTCATAAGTGAGAGGAAGGTCAAGGACAACTAAACTCACTGTTTTGGTCTGTTAAGGTGGCAGAACAAGAAAATGTTTTCCGCCATTTTCTCCTTTCTCGCAGATCTTTCCTGCGATCTTTGTTAATTCCTCATCTTTGTCACATCTCTCCCTGAAGACAGCCCACCCCCTCGCTCGACGTCTTAGAGGACACGCAGGCTTTTGTCTTTACCACACACAACCCGACCTACACATCAATTTCAGTTATCAGTTCATCAAACAATACACACATATCCTCAAATAGAAAATGGAGAGACAAGATTGGGGCGATATCGAGGAGGCGGAGACCGACATGACCGGCACCAAGGTGTTCGAGACCGAACCCGATGAGAATGGAGTTCGAATCAAGACTGTCATTGAGTACTCGACCAATCCCGACGGCCGGACGGTGAAGACCACCCGCAACTACAAGATCTACAAGAAGGTTACCCGCGTCAATCGGCGCGTGCTCGAACGTAAGAAGTGGCGCAAGTTCGGAGACTGCCGAGTGGGCGAGGAGGGTGTCACCATCATCGCCAATGAAAAGATCAGCATCGAGACCCCGAGCAAGAAGAAGCGCGACAAGGAAGAGGAGGCCCTCAAGGCGTCCGAGATGGCCGAGACCGGCGTGCGCGAGACGTGGAAGACCCGCGCCCAGCGTCTCGGTGCCGACAGTTGGGACACCATCACCGCCAAGGCCGCCCCCGATGCCACTGGTACGTGCCTCATTTCTTTTCATCCCCGCACTCGATTTTTGTTCATGAAACTTAGTTTACACTGCACCAACCCAATTTAATTTATTTTAAAAACTATTAATCTCCGTATTATAAATATGCTACTCTTTGGGAGCCTTGTTTTGTTTCATTTTATTTTTGTATCTAAGCAAGATCTGGTGCGAGTGAAAATTTAATTGATCTGTTCATTAACCTGATTTATACTTGCAGTCGCTGCCGCTGCTGATGCGCCAAGCAACGTGTACGTGCCGCGCTCGCTCAGGGGCGGCCCTGGTGCTGCACGAAACGACAGAGGTACCTTGTTCTTCCGCGTCCTGCCCATAGGCAGCGCTGCACACACGCGCATCATGAATGCGGACATTCTGTACATGAGTGCCAACTTCTTACGCGTCATGGGTTTTGTGATGCAGATGACTCCACGACGGTCAGGATCACCAACTTGTCGGAGGACACCCGCGAGGACGACCTCAGGGAACTTTGCAGGAGATTTGGTCCCATTCAGCGCGTCTTCCTGGCCAAGGACAGACATAGTGGTCTCTCGCGAGGCTTCGCCTTCGTCACGTTCGTCTACAGGTACCATCTTCTTCAACTTCTCTGCTTGATCAATTGTCGTCTCGATCGAGCTCCTTTCCTGATTCCTCTTGTCCTTCTTCTTTCTCTACAGGGAGGATGGTCAGAAGGCCATCGAAGCGCTCAACGGTTTTGGTTACGATCACTTGGTGCTCGCCGTCGAGTGGGCCAAGTACGCTTCATTCCCTCCTCCATTTGTCCACACTTGGAAAAGAGCTCTATCTGATCAACATTCTTTATGTCCTTGAACACAGGCCATCCAACCCTGGCGGTTTTTAAGCAGAGAGAGGTTGCCATCCATGTGCTGGTGGAGTTGCAGTTCGTGCGCGACTTACGATAAAAACAAAATAAAATGCAAACATACCAAGAATTCCAAGCTTCATATTTGTTTCCGAAATATTTCGTCGTTTAGGAAACTCAAAAAGGTAAGAGTACGGCAAAAGGAAAGTTTCTCCGCGTGCCGGTTCGGTCAAATCCCACGCGAGCCCTTCAAGCAGCGTGGGCGGGGGGCGAGAGGGCTTTCTCCCACACAGCACACAAACCCTTTTTCCTCTACGCGTTCTGAGTGTCAACGTTAGGGTCAGTGCTGTGCGCCCTTGTTGAACCGCAACACTAGAAGCAAGAGAAGGAGACAAAGATGATCCTCCTTGAGACAAACAACCGCATCCTTGAGGAGTTCGTCAAGCAGCGGTTTGAGTCCGCCAGGTATCTCATCCTGTCCCTACTGTGGATCGTCCCCCACCCCTTCCTTGTTGCACTCCCTTTCTGTGAGTGCTGCCGTTTCCTGTTTCGTTGGGGGCGCATCTGACAGCGCCTTCACAACGCATTCAGACTGAACCAAAAGAAGGAGGCGATCGACGTGACTCTCGCCGATTTTGATGGTGTCACCTACCACATCTCCAACACTACTGCCCGCAACATCGTGAAGGTCTCCATCCAATGGAGCGCCATCCCCGATATCCAGCCCCTCGGTATGGCTGAGCGACTTCAGACCGTGTATGGGTCCATGGTGACTGAGACGGAGACCGGATACGATTTCTCCATCGCCTTCGACCTCGACAATCCCCCTGCCTCCGTTGGTACCGCAACCTCGCTTCATCCCTTTATCCTTGCTTCTATTCGTGAAAGAAGATGTATCTTTATCATTATTATTACTCTTGTATCTGGATTATCATCATGAGCGAAGGGCTGAAAGCTTACCTCACGTTGCAGACGAACTGGCAAGGAAGGTGTCGCTGCTGAAGAGGAACGTGTTTGCCGTTCCCTTCCTGGCGGTGGCTGAGGGCAAGAAGAAGGAGATGGTGGTTCTGAACTACCGCTCCAATGAGGCCATGTACATCAAGCCAGAGGGCGATTCGGTTACTGTGATTTTCTCCATCAACTTCAAGGACCAGGACGACGTCGTTATCGGCAAGGTCTTCCTCCAGGAGTTCCAGGATTGCCGGAAGAGCATGAACGCTGCTCCTGCGGTCTCCTTCAGCCACAAGACTTCGCCGCTGGAACTCAAGGGCGTCGCGGGCGTCTACGAGGGCAACGACCAGGGCTTTGTCTCCTTTGGTACAGACTGCTTGTCCTGCATCATCTGCAAATGAATGAGATACTCACATGCATGGTGATCATGATGGTGGGGTAAACAGTACTGTTCAAGAATCATCTCGACCCGGCAAGGAGGGAGAAGACGATCGATACGATCCAGCTTTTCCGGGACTACCTGCACTACCACATCAAGTGCTCGAAGGCGTACATGCACACCCGGATGAGGCTCCGCGTTGAGGCCCTCCTCCAGGTGCTTAACCGCGCCAAGATGAAGAACGCCAACCAGGACGGGAAGAAGACCGCCTCCGGAAAGACCTTCAAGCGGGATTGAACAGGTTGACAGACTCGCGGTGATGATGTTGATGGTGGTCAGCACCACTTCCGTCAACATCAAAGGTCCCTCTTTTCTTCTCTGTGGTGTCTCTTGTCGCTGTTGTCTTTTCTTTTTGGCCGACATGCGGTGCTGTCGGCTGATCGAGCATTGAATAGAATAAGCCACTAGTACCATACAGAGCACACCAAATCAGAGGAAGGGGAAGGGATGGTGGTACTCCTTCATCAAATATTCAGGTCTGTGCACGTCGATCAGATGACTCGTCGTTCACGCAGGTCACGGATCTCAGTATCGTGCATATTCAGCAACTCGCGTAGAACTTCGTCCGTGTGCTCGCCCAGTGCTGGCGGCGGTATCAGCGCGGAGGGAGGCGTGCGCGACATGTGTATGGGACTCTTCATCAGGGGGACGGACGATCCTAGGGCAAGTGGCAATGAGCCCACACATAAATCAATGGAGTGATGGCGTGAGTACCTATTGCTGGGTGGTCGATCTGTGTGAACATTTGTCTGTGTTGAAGCTGTGGGTCGGCAAAAGCCTCGGCAATGTCGTTCACCTGACCGCACGGCACGCCCACCTGTACTTGACATGGTTAACCAAAAGTACACGTTTCATCACATGCATTCCGCCTCACCTCTTTGAGTTTACTGATCCACTCCTTCTGCGTGCGAAGTTTCGTGAGTTGGGTGAGCTCTGACTCCAGATCTTTACGGTTCTCTACTCTCCTGTACAGAAGTGTTGGCAATCGACATGATGAAAAGGATAGGATGAAGAATGCAGATCAGCGCTTACCTAGCGTTGGTGGTGAATCGAGGATCCGTAGCCAGCTCAGGCTTTCCCGCAGCCGCGCAGAACTTAGTGAACTGCGAATCGTTGCCCACAGCCAAGATGAAGTGGCCATCTGCGGCCTCAAAGGTCTGCAACGGTATGCCTGATGTCAGGAGCTTGCTGTGATAAGGAGGTTTCGTATGGCGAGTTACCTGGTACGGGGCAATATTGGGGTGATAGTTGCCCAAGCGCTGTGGCGCCTTACCCGAGACAAGATAGTTGCTAGCCTGCAAAGAGAACATCAACTTCATTCAATTGCTCCGCACACAGGAAGAACTGACCTCGTACCTGATTCGCAAGGAAAGCGACGGACACATCGAAGAGGCTGAGATCTATGTGTTGTCCTTCCTTCCTCTCACCTTGGGCGGCGTCACGTTCGAGCAGCGCAGCTAAGATGGACGAAGTTGCATAGAGACCTAAGGGTAGTGATGCAATGAAGAATACTGGAATGGCGCGCAGATCAGGTGTTGCTGTTACCTGTCATGATATCTACGATCGCTACGCCCACTTTCATTGGATGTCCGTGTGGATCGCCTGTGATGGACATCAGACCCGACATGCCCTGGAGGTTTGATGTCAATGCCAGATGTAATGGAGTTTGGAAGCTCACTCGCTCACCTGAAGCAGAAAGTCATAGCCAGCCTGATCCTTGCGCGGGCCGGTCTGCCCGAAGCCGGTAATGGAGCAGTACACGATTGCTTTGTGTCAGAGAGTGAGCCACCATGTCGTGTCATCAAACGCACACTAGGCCACGTACACGGATTGACGGCCTTGATGGAAGGGTAGTCAAGGCCATACTTGGCCAGGCCATCGACCTTGAAATTCTCCACTACCACATCGCACTTGGTGGCCAACTTGCGAATGAGCTTATCAACGGAGATGAAAGCGGAGGATAAGTTAACGAAGAGCAAGTGATGATCAATCAAAGATCGCGATGAAGATCAAACATACTTCTTGGCCACGAGGCTGGGTGATATCACAAGTGATCGAACGCTTGCCTCGGTTGGCCGAGAGGAAGTAAGCAGACTGTTTGCCTTCGGTCCCCTGGTTATGATGATGATGGGAGTAATGAGCTTTCCAACTCACGGCACAAAGCAGGAAAAGACCTGCCTCAAGGAAAGGCGGACCCCAGCCTCGGGTGTCGTCGCCTTGTTCGGGTCGTTCGACTTTGATCACGTCTGCTCCGAGATCGGCCAATGTTTGTGTCGCCCAGGGCCCTGTCCACATGGCGTGCACCTATATTAGCATGGAATCCTTCTCATTGCATGCATTCATCACTGTCATCATCATCATCATGC
This sequence comes from Acanthamoeba royreba, assembly GCA_000826365.1. Lineage (NCBI taxonomy): Eukaryota > Discosea > Longamoebia > Acanthamoebidae > Acanthamoeba > Acanthamoeba royreba. The sequence goes on along the minus strand of CDEZ01018430.1, from coordinate 587 downwards.
ACATCATGCACATCATGCACATCATGCACATCATCATGCACAACATCATGCACATCATCATCATGCACATCATGTACCTGCCAGCACGCGGGACAGGTCCAGCACTCGTATGTGAGCAAGAGCGCCCTTCCGCTCACTCGTGCTGCCTGCCGGCTCCTTCATCCATGTGGTCATGCCACGCCTGATGCTTGCTAGTCGTGTCGTCCCTATCGTCGTCGTGCTTCCCCCTCGATTCCTCATCGCCGTCCTTAGAACCATCATCGTCCCGGCTTGCTCTGAAAAGCGCACCGGTCGCACTCGCACTGACAAGAAGTGCGACATTTCTTGGCGCGAGAATAAAACGCGCCCTACAAATGAAATTGGTGCGAAATGTTACGAGCTCCGGAATAATCCTGAGAAATGTTTGTGAGGAGGGCCAAAACGAAGGGAGAAACTGAACTAAGGGTGGCCGTCCAGCCTCACCACAGAGACAGGCATTGACCGTAGCGCGAAGAACAGTGGCAACAACCATTAATGACGTGAGACATGAGAAGGCACCAGCGATGGACCCCCAGAGGGCGCGGACGACATCAGGGCTGATGGTTCAG
>CDEZ01018428.1:0-11234 GCA_000826365.1 Acanthamoeba royreba | reverse complement strand
CGTGACGAAGTAGCGTCCATAGCGGGCATGGAACTCGATCGATCGGTCCGCGCGTAAGAACACAATCTTATCAAAGTCTTCGCTCAACACCTGCATTCGTCATCGGCGGACAAAGCAAACAAATCAACGAACTGAACATGAACTGCCTATCCGCACTGAAGAGCAAGTACTTGAAACTGCACGACCTGAGCGTCGAGGTGTCGTTCGAACTTCATGGACAGCTGGCCGAGCTCATACACCTTGATCTGCGGTGGGTAGGTACCGGTGGCCATAAGGTACCGACCATCGGGGGACGTCTTAATCCTTTGGCATGCTACTGGAAACCGCGTGTCCTGAATGAGCTCCAGTCGCCGCCTGAAGTCCACATTGTACCTGTACCCCACAAATAAATAAATAAATAAATTTTAAAAAACTATGATGAAATAAAAAATGCACAACTTAAATTTTACACTACGTAAGGCGAACTGTACCGCAGGGAAGCCTTTTTCTTTTCGGAGAGCCATTCAGGAAGTGATTTGCCGGCGGAGACGTTGTATATCTTGACGCCCTCTCCCGTCACTCCGGCCAATTGCATGCTTTTTATTGCTGCTGTGCCGGCCCCTGTGTCTCCTTTTCTTCCCCGGGATTATCGAGATTGAAACAGATTTGACGGCCTGCTTTCCGGGTTTCTTCTGCGTCCTTTGTGTCGACAGAGAAACCCTTTTTCCCTCGTATTTTCTGAACAGGCGCCAGCGAGTAGCGCGGTGGCGCACTTGATCGATCAACACCCCCTCATCATTCCAGCCACTTTTTCTTCTTCTCTGAACACATCATAAACCATGGTGCTTGAGGCAACAATCATTTGGTACGCGAAACATCAAATCCTTCCTGAGGGGTGGGAATGAGCCATGGCGGTACGCATCTCTCACGCTGCATCTGCGCCTCATGGTGAACAGTCTGGACAATTCCGAATGGATGCGTAATGGAGACTACTTCCCCACGCGCATGGAGGCACAGATTGATGCTGTGAATGTCTTGATGAATTGGAAGTTCCAAGCCAACCCTGAGAACACTGTGGGCATTTTGAAGATGGCCAAGAGGTACGGCAGCCACGATCGCACTGTGAATAGTGGGGTGCATAAGGAGCACCAACAATACGAGGAAAAACACTCACGACTTGCGTGACAGTCCCGAGGTGCTCGTTACCCCCGCACCAGACGTTGGCAAGGTCCTGTCTGCTCTACACTCAGTCAAGATCACCGGCAAGATCGACCTCATGACTAGTATACAGGTCGCGCAGGTGCACACACTCTCAACTTTTTATCCTGGCCAACTTCGTGAAGCCTTATCATGTTCCTGTGTTCCCAGCTGGCGTTGAAGCACCGACAGAACAAGAACCAGCACCAGAGGATGGTTCTCTTTATTGGTAGCCCTGCTCAGGCCGACGCCACTGCGCTTACGAAGCTGGGACAAGCCCTCAAGAAGAACAACGTTGCTGTAGACGTGGTGTGTTTTGGAGAGGTGGAGGAGAACCGAGAGAAGCTCGAAAATTTCATCAAAGCCGTCAACAGCAACGACAACAGCCATCTTGTTGTCGTCGAGCCCGGTGGCCGTACTCTCACAGAGGCCATCCGTGCATCACCTCTATCCGGCAGAGCGGCCCCAGTTGCCGGTGAAGGAGGAGCAGCCGCCGGTGGAGAGGGAGAGGACTTTTTCGGCATCGACCCCAACGAAGACCCAGAGCTTGCCATGGTAAGACCATCAAGAGCTCTTTTTCGAGCTGGTTTCTCAATGCATTTGCATACAACAGGCCATTCGCGCTTCCTTGGAGGAAGAGAAGCGTCGTCGCGAACGAGAGCAGCAGGAGAAGGGCGAAGGTGCTGCGGCCACTGATGAAACAGTTATGGCTGATGCCTCGGGTATTGGCGAGGATGACGAAGAGGCGATGCTTGCCGAGGCCATTGCCCTCTCTATGCAAGCCCAGGCTACGCAGCCCCCATCCACGACTGTACACACTACCTGTCCAACAAGCACACGTAATAATCGTGAACTGACGTCGTGTTCTCATTACAGACTCCCAGCGAGAGTGGCGAAACTGAGAAGCAGGCAACTGAGTCCCAAGTGCAAGAAGCTAGTGGCACTACGCCTGCGGCGCCTGCAGCGGGTGCTGTGGACCCACAGTTCCTCAACGATATTCTGGCTTCCCTTCCAGGTGTGGATCCCAACGACCCCCAGATCCAGCAGATTCTCGAATCCATGAGGGCCGCTCAGCAAGGCGAAAAGAAGGATGGTGATAAGTGATCAGTATATCCAGTTCTGCCGTTCATGTTGTCATGTTGTGAATAGCTCATTCTTGCCGAGTACCATCAAGTGTGCACCAGTCACTTGTTGTCCTTTGTTTCTTTGGTTTCTGCCGTCGGGAGAGAAACCACGACCGATCATTCTGAACGCCATATCGCCGCAACCTCCCCGCATCATTTCAATTATTTTCACGCACGGTGGCCTTGCATGCCTTGCGTTCCTTCTGACCAAGTATCTGCTTATTTGGTGCCCATTTTCCCTCCTTGCCCAGCTCCTGAGTCACAGCGAAGGAAGGTACTCCATGATGAACGAAGAGTACTCCGAGGGAAGGCACGACTCTCCAGTGGAGGCCGTAGAGGCTTGGTACCAACCCCCTTCCCTCATCAACAGACGAAATCATACGATAGATTCGAAGCTTAATCAATCTTACCAGGACACGCGAGGGTTCCCTTGCGATGAGGCTATCAGGTCCTGGGGACACTGAAGCTAGTTACCTCATCAACGAAGGCGCTAATAGTAATCGCAGCGAAGCTCACTCTGGCCAAGTAGTGGGCAAACAGGGGTACTGCACCACCCCGGAGAAGCAGCATCACCCACCACTCATGTAACACTCAATGCAGAGCGTGGCAGGCTTCGGCCTCCATCATGAAGGCTGTCGTGGGTGCAGGTTCTTTTGCACTACCGTGGGCATTCCTTCAAGCTGGTCTCTTTGGTGAGCTCCACCATCCTTTCTTGGGTTAATATATGACTGCTGACTTGACCTTCCCACCCAGGTGGCATCATTGGACTTCTTGTGTTGGCTATACTGAGCTGCTTCACGATACGCATGCTCATCCAGTGCAAGAATGCCATACCCTGTATTCCTCTCACTTCCCTTACTGCTTTTTCATCGGGTGGGCTCACCTGTGGATCCAATAATGCAGCGCTGAAGGACCGTTACGTCTCGTACGTGGACATTGTGAATGCTGTGTATGGCCGGTGGTCGGGCTATGCCCTTTATGCCGCTATCGTTATCACTTCCATCGGAGCTTGTTCAGCCTATCTTGTGTTCTGGTACGCACCACCTCTGCGCTCTAGCCAAGGAAGCCAGACTCACATCCCCAAATAGCGGTAATATGCTTGAAACGGTATCAAGGGATAAGCTAGCTTCAATGTACTGGGTATTCATCCTAGCAGGACCACTTGTTCTGTTCACTTGGATCAGATCATTCCGCTATCTGGCCTTCACATCAATCATTGGTACTTGCTTGCTTTGTGCCTTGTCGTTCGTTAAGTACTCATCTTGGTTGAAGGTGACATCGCGCTGGTTCTGGCGATGGTAACTATGTTCGTGGAGGGCTTCAAGGAAGAAAGTACGTAGCATTCGTTGGTGGTGTGATGACCAGCTACAAACGAACGCTCTTCACTCAGGCATTGGGAATCCATTCACCGATTATCCGCCCATCAAATATCTGTCCTATCCCAAATTCTTTGGCGCTTCCGCCTTCCTGTTCTGTATCCACATGCTTGTACGCCCCTCGTTGCATCACATCTAGCCCATCGACTAAGCTGAAAGACTTGTCCGAACCAGATGGTGCCAATTGAGCAGTCTATGAAGAACCCGAAGGATGTATACAAGAGTACGACTGCGCACATCTTAGCCCTCAGTTTTTAACATACTAACGCGTATGCTTAGCTACTTACGGCTCATTTGTGGTGGTCACCCTACTGAACTTGGTCTTTGCTGCGATCGGGTACATGCTGTATAAGGATGGGACAAAGGATATCATCATCAACAATCTTCCGAATACTGTCTTTGTTGACATCGCTCGAGTAGCTCTTGTTTTCGACCTTTTCTTTACCTATATTGTTGTTATCGTCCCTGCGCGTGATATCATCGAGGTACCACCACGCGTCACAACCCCACCTCGTCGACTTGCTAAGCCTGTTCCCTCGTCAGGGTTCTCTGATCACACCGAACAGACGATACAATACGCCGAAACGTTACCTCATTCGGTATGTGGCCCTCCATATATCTTCGATTAGCGGTGGCTCTGACAAAAGAAAACCAGAACTATCATGGTGGGAGTCACTGTTGGCATTGCCGTGAGCGTGAAGCAATTCTCCGACCTCATTGGGTACGACTTGTCATTGAGTCATCTCTTTAAGGCTGTCCACGGACAAGCTCATGCTGTTGATTTTCAGGTTGGTGTCAGGCCTCTCGCTATCATTCATGGCCTTCATTCTTCCGCCCATGTTGCATCTCAGGATCTTTTGGAAGCGACTTGACTGGGTACGTCTCTAATCTCTCAGGCCATCGATCAAAGAGAGTGATCACTGATGGCAAGTTTGCGTTTGTATGCTACAGGTTTTGATTGGAGTTGACATATTTCTCGTGTGCTTCGGTATCGTGGCGGCTGTAGCCACCACCACCGTTACCGCTATCTCCATCGTTGATGACTACTCGTAGTGAGACTAGTTTTTGAGTTGGATTAACTCACAAATTCGAAATACACGTTGTTTCCTGCAATTACGTATTTCTTTTGGAGTTTCATCTTGGGGGAACTTTTCATTCCCACATTCTTTGGATTCTTATTAATAACCAGGGGATCGCAAGCGGTTGTGCTCTCTCTTCTCTGTCTGCGCGTAGTGTGTACTCTCTGGGGAGGAGCTGACACAAGAATGAAGAGGACATCAGCGCTACTTCGCCCTTGTCTTCGCTGCCCAACCAGCCGCCTCGCTTCGGTTCCTCTAATGGTACGCGGTACCTGACGAGAGGAGGTTGGGGCTCGTGTTGCTCTACAAATTGCGATTTTGATCTTTTTAATCTCAACGATGGGTTTTTTTGGGGGGGGGTCTATGGGTAATGCAGAGCCAACGGTTGAGCCACACCTCTGCTTCGCTGGGGGAGGAAGCGTGGGGCGACCACCAGAAGCAGCTGCGACGGCTGCCCGTCCCGAGCCTCGAAGAGACGGTAGCCCGCTACGGGGAGTACGTGGCGCCGCTCGTGTCCGCCGAAGAGGCGGCACGCGCCCGTAAGCTGGCGGAGGAGTTTGCTGCTGGCGAGGGTCGTGCGCTGCAGAAGGAGTTGCTGGCACTCGATCGTGAGTCGCCCACGAGCTGGCTCGAAGGTTGGTGGGATACCATGTACCTCACCATCCGCGACCCGCTGCCCGTCAACGTCAACCCGTTTTTCATCATGCAGTACGTGCAGTCAGTGCCATGCATGTGAAACTCGATCGAGCTGATGATGTACCTGCCCCCATGCGCGCAGGGACGATAATGAGCGCCGTTCGCAAGTGGCTCGTGCAGCAGGCTTGGCGAACGCATTCGCCAAGTTCCAGCGGCTCGTTCGTACCGGCCGCCTCTCTCCCGATATGGAGCGTACGACGCCGCTCGATATGTCACAGTACACCAAGCTCTTTGCCGCTGCCCGCATTCCTAAGGCTTCTCGTGATGAAATGGTCTTCCACCCGAATTCGAGGTACGGTTGTCCTGTGTATACGCGAAGCACAGTAATTGAATGTGTGTTTTGGCAGACACATGGTTGTGCTCTCTCACAATCACTTCTACGTGGTTGATGTGATCACTGAGGACGGCAACGTATTGCCTGAGAAGGACATTCAGCGTCAGCTGCAACAAATTCTGAACGAGTCTGCACCCTCAGGCACTCGTGAACCTGGTTTGGGCGTGCTTACTGCAGATTGGAGGTAGTTTTTTTTTCCAGCCGTATCCACGTGCCTATTGCTCATACAATACAGGGACTCATGGGCCGGTGTACGAGCAGAGCTAATTTCCTCTCACGAAGAAAACAAAAACGCGCTAGAGAAGATAGATTCAGCTCTCTTCGTACTTGTTCTGGAACCTGAAGCTCCCACCAAGGGAGATGAGCTTGCTAAGGTTTACCTTCACGGTGACATGCGCCAGCGATGGTTTGACAAGTTTCAAGTAAGCGGTTTCCCTCCCAACGTGCAGAATGCAGGATTTATCCCTGACCAAACGGTGATAGGTCATCGTTACTGCCAATGGTAAAGCTGGTATTAACATGGAGCATACCCCCATTGATGGCCACACAGCCATCCGCTTGCCTGGGGAAGTAGCCGGTCTTCTTCAGACGCACGAAGGTGAAGCCAAGAGCCCAGTCTCAGCTCGTCCTCAGCGTCTCAAGTGGCATCTTTCTCCTGCTGTGATCAAGGGTATCGAGAAGGCTGAGGTTAGTATGCTGGCCCATCTGATCGGACGCAAATCACTAACTTTACGCCTTTGCAGGCTGTTGCTGACGAACTAGTTTCACGTACGGAAATTAGGTCACTCGAGTTTAATCATTATGGCAAGAAATACATCACTGGTAAGAAGCTTAGTCCTGATGGCTTTGTCCAAATGGCCTATCAGCTGGCCTACTACCAACTCACCGGCAAGACGGTGTCAACTTATGAATCATGCATGACCAAACAGTTTCTCCACGGCCGTACTGAGGTAGGTCCATGCCCAGGTGCTTTACCAGACTAAGTTGCATTCACTCTATGTTTAGACACTAAGGTCGGTCACGAGAGAGTCAGCCGCCTTTACTAAGACCTTCACGTCGCCAAACGCCACGCCTAAGGAAAAGGAGCAGAGTCTGCGCCTTGCTGTGCAGGCCCACGGCAATAGAGCCAAGGAGGCCAAGGTACCCCTTATAATTCCGATTGCTAGCTGACCGCTCACCAGCGGCTGTAGGAGGGCTTTGGCGTGGACAGGCACCTGTTCGGTCTGAAGAATCTCGCCTATCATAAACAGCAGAGGCTTCCTGGCTACGCCATACCGGCTATCTTCCAGGACAAGGCGTCTAGCGTCCTGTCGTCCTCTGTCCTCTCTACCTCCAACTGCGGCAGCGATGCCTTGACTATGTTTGGCTTTGGCCCAGGTAATCTACCCTGTGTGGATGTGCATGGGCTAAAAAGACTTACGCTCACTCGGTGCGGTCATATAGTGGTGAGTGATGGGTTGGGTCTTGGGTACATGATACAGACGGATAAGATCCCCATCACAGTATCATCCTTCCAGCGGCAGGCGCTTCCCTTTGCCAAGACGCTGGAGAAGAGTCTTCTGCAAATGCGCGACGTGCTGGATGCCTCCACATCAACTACTTCTGCCTAAGGTTAGGGCCTAACTAGTGGCTAAGATTCTTTACTTGTTTGAGTTCCACTGCCGCGGCGGTAATATATACAATAGAATGGACTGGTCACACCAACGCCTCCTCAAAGAAGATCAAGGGTGACGACACCGCTGCGACACCGCTGGCCCGAGCAACAAGTGTTGGCAGAGTATCTGGCGGTGCAGTTCTGCTCTCGTACTCCTCTTCAGTCCCAGAATTATCTGTTGCTTGAGTTGTCGCCTCGTATTTCAACATCGCGGAGGACGGAAGCGGCGCTGGGCGTCTCATGAAGAGCTGATCAAACAAGGCGGACGAAGCAGAAAAGCGAGGCCACCACAGAAGGAGGATCAGCTGGAGGGTGGCCAATATGAGCAGCGGTTCTTGCATGAGTTCCACCCCCACCAGTCGGAAGCGTAGGTTCCAGGTGTCATCGTCAAGCAACAGCACTCTCCACATGCCTGTGATCGATAAGGGAGGACATAGACGTTAGACAATCCACCGCACATCAAAACTACAAAGCAAAGGTACCAGGCAGAATGAAAACGCCATAACAGCCCTCAAGCATTTTAATGACCACCATTCCTGTCAGCGCGGCTAACAGCATGTAGTGGGCCATCGCATAACGGTGAACCAGAATGGCGGCCTTCGTGGGGCTCTGTTAGCTAATGGAGCCAAATGGGAGTTGGCCGAGAAGGGGAATTACCTCATATTTGGAGGACAAACTGCATCGCAAAGAGTTCGCGAATGAAGAGTGCCATGTGGGCCTGCCGGCGTGATGTTGTACTTCAAGCTCAAAACTGGTACTTGTAGCCCGCTGCAAAACGCGTCGAGGTGCAATCGAGATGAGCCACGCGCTGGTCATGAGGGCCGTTTCATGTACACTATAGGAAAGTTGGTTCGTGTTAGCGTGTGGCCTCTAACACAAAATTGCTCAGCAAGAGGGCAGTACCAGCTCGTAGATCGCAGTTGCCGTAGAATGACATAGTTAACGACTATGTAAGATAAATGCATCAAAAATAGGAACACGAGGACACTCACAATGGGAACCATCATGAGATAAAAATACGCATCACTCGTGAAATTCCACAATCCCCAATCCCACCCATTACCCTGATGGAGTTGTTAATCACTTCATACGTGTGCCGCACGCTCTCAGGTGCGTACATGCTGAGCGCAGAATATGAAGACTGTAAGCGTGTTGATCAGATAGTAGAGCGCCACGATGATCAAACTGGTGATAAGTGCTAGCGCTTCGGGGAGTGTTTCCTGCTCGGACTTCGTCTGGATCTCGCTTGTAGTTAGGTCATCCTCTCCAAAAACTTCTAGTTCGGTGGCTAGCGCGAAAAACTCAGTACAAATGATAGCCTATGCGAGGGTTGGCTACGTACAGGTGGCACGAGCAGGTCTCAGCCGTTGATAGGTGAATGCTGATATCCGGTAAAAATGCCTTCCTGCATAGAAGAGCTGCCGCAGGAGATAGCCAGGCACGGCGGCAGGACTGACGAATGTCCAACGTTGCATGATAGCGGCAATCGAGCCCAACACGACCAAGATTATCGTGAAATTGACAATTACGTTGAGTGTGATGCGAGAGGCAAATGTCTGGTCCCTGTTAGAGTAGTAGGCTTGCACCAAGTAATTGGCTTTAGCTTTGTAGCATTCCTCGCGTGCTTCCGGCGTGGTATAGTCGTTACCGCCTTGATTCGTCAAGCAGTCGTCCGTCATGTTGTAGGTCCATACGGAGTAATTGAAAATTGAAGTGAGTTGCTCCAAACGCACACCGATGACCTTGAAGTACTCGTAGACGAAGCCCTTTTTTTGCATGTAGAGATCGCGGTAGATGGCCTCTCGATGAGTAGGGTCCCGAACCAGTGCCGTGATCACCTCTTCCATAATGAGGCCCACACTCTGGCGAGGTATCGGAATTCCAAGTAATCCGCACACCGTCCCCACTACGTTCAAATTGCTCATAGCGCGTTCAGTACTTAACCCTTGGGTCAGTACGTTCACATCGCTCCTCTCGACGGCCTCTTCGTAATGAAAGCGTTCGTAGTTAGCCGTATCGTCGCCTGCATCAGCACCTCCGATTGGCAAGGGAGGGTCCGGTAGATCACTTTGGTCGGACCCAGCAGGAGGGTAGCTAACCTTGATATTCTTACCAAGACCGCTACTGCGTTGATACACGATCAAAGGTATCTCTTTCTCCTCCTTATGTGTACCTGTACGTAAATGACAACAAGCCATATGTCAGCCTCACTCCCAGACTATTCTCAAGTTCATATCTTACCTCCATGACCACCTCGGTCGATGTGCCCATGATCCGAAGTAACAACTAGTGTTGTGTCGTTGTCAAGCAGGTCCACAAGGCTGGAGATGATATTTGTTACATTGCTTATAGCCTGCAACCATACGGATTTCAAAGATCTCGGCTTAGATTGTACTACCCTCCTGGACAGAGGCAAGTTACCTTCTGGTATGTGTTGTACGGATTGTAGTCCAGTGTAACGCCATGAAGATGGCCCATATCGTCGACCGACATGAAGTGTATAAGAAAGAGACGGTAGGGGAAGAACTCCGGCGAAGCAGGGTTTAATGCATTCAGGAGCATCTCTGCAGCCATCGGATCAGGCGACACAAGCTTGTATTCCTGTGAGAGCGCATGAGTTCGAATATAGGTCAGGGCATCCTGCGTATGAAACAGTACCCTCAATGCAGGTTGAGCGACGCCTCCGTTGCCCCGCATCAACTCCAGATCACTACGGTACATATTACCAAGCCACGTTGTTCCTGCATATGCTCTGCAGCAAGCGAATTCGTCTAAGCAATGAGCACCATGGCATGATTTCGGTTTTTGTACCTGTGCACACCGAACCGACGAGCAGAACGGAAAAGCGAATCGAATGCCATTTCCTTGCGGCCATCATTCGTTAACAAGCTAAAAGTTGAGTCAGATGTAAGCAAATGTTCCAAGAGACTGTTGATTAACGGTACCCGTTGACCTCGGGCGGTACGCCAGTAACGAGAGATGCCCAGTTGGGTACAGAAATGGTGGGTATAGCTGCCGTGAGCTTCCACACTCGCGAGTCGTTGGCGAAATCCGCCCTCGTAAGGAGCGCTCGCAACTTGGGGTTCTTCCATATATCTGCAAGAAACCTCAGTCGATCACATCTCCAGAATTCTTCGAAGGAGAAACATCACGTACGATCATAACGGAGACCATCAATCAAGATATAAACGACCTTGTGTTTGGAGATTGATATGTCTTGTTCAGGCAACCATCGGTGAGACGTGTCATTGTATGTAGCGGGAGCTTTGTGTGGGTAGTAGTTCAAGATACGCGAGTTATCGTTCATCTGCATCAGCACATTGTCACTAAACAGGGCGGGTTGTCGGCCTGTGCACAAGACATTCTGGTTAGTAAGTGTGTCACTTGCACAACAGCGCAATAGATTGCAGCTGCAGTGCTGTGCACTGGTGGAGAGGAATATCGCACTTGTCAACTCTAGCAGATCGTAGGTTCCATGCAGAGCATTAAATAAGGCGAGCACTGTGCCGAGCACCACCAGGAGGAACAACCCGCGCGTGTACCTATGTGCGTTAGTTAGCGTAGACGCCTTTTGGACTTCTTCCAGATCCTTTTATGGATATATGAATTGAAAAAGAAAAAGAAAAAATCTAATGGCAGGTGGGGAGAGCAGGCGGCTGGGCGGGATTTCTTGGTGGATTGTGGTTGGACTACTTTGGTCCTCGATCCACAACAACCCTGGGCGGTCTGATGGCATTCTCCGGTACGGCCGCGACATAGATATGTCGGGATGTGATACACACCACACACACACAC
>CDEZ01018419.1:0-39198 GCA_000826365.1 Acanthamoeba royreba | reverse complement strand
GAGAGAGAGAGAGAGAGAGAGAGAGAGAGAGAGATTTAGCAACGAGCTCCATGACGTGTTCCTGATGAACATATTGTACCGGTATGTTATCGCAAGCAGGAAGCGAGGCCACATATTGAGCCAAATATGCATTCATCTCGTCCGCATTGTACCTCGCATCGCTGCAGGCCATTTTGTCCTCCTGCTGAATTGCATCGGACGGAGCCTGGGCATAGTACTGCTCGGTCTCTTCATCTAGCGCCACCAGTGTCCATTCAACATTTAGGCGCGATCCCTGCTGATGGACTGCCTCGGCTTGCGCCTGCGCGTGGCCCTTCCCGCCGACAGTGCCATCAGCAAGTCCATTCTGAGCAACCTCGTCGGAGCTCCGTCGCTGCACGCTTCGAGGCCGCAGCGACCGCGAGCGCAATGGCAGCCCTGAGAACTGTCTCGTCCCTCCCTTTGCGTGCAGCGAGAGTGCTTGGCTTCCCCTCCTGCAAACGTGAACAGGTCAGTCCCGCGCCAGAGTTTTTGTCCAAATTTTTAGGATTTATTTTTAAAAATACAATTAAATTAAATAAATCAAAAACATTTCAAATTAAAAACAATCTTATTTCGAAATGAGTACCCGGGCAAGAATGGGAGCAGCCGCTGCGACGGCAGAGGATAGCGGAGTGCCGCTGGCCGAGGTGCATGGGAAACAGGTCGCAAGCTACTGGCAGCAACGCTCGCAGCTCCACCACAGCGCCACATCTTTGCCAATCCCGTCTAGCGATTGCTGCGTGTTTGAAATTCCTGATATAAATAAAAGGAAAACAATAGAAAAAAGAAAAGTAGAAAAGAAAAGATTATCGATATAATATTAAAATGGAGCGAACGGAGAGGTCCAAGGGAGCCCTTGCGTTTGCTGTGCGGGAACCTCCGGTCGTTGATTTCCAAGTACCCACGCTCGTGGAGGCACTCACGAAGACCGCCGCCCAACCGCAGGAAATCAAAGTTAAAAAAACAATTTTAATAATTTGTATTTAATCATTAGAAAGAATATTCATTGTTGGTTCAGGAGCTGCAAGAGAGGGTCACGCGATCGGTAGGGCAGTGGCAGTATAAGGGAGAAGGCGCAGCTCACTTGGTCCTCTCTTACGTGGCACCCAATGGAGTCGACGCTCATGATCCGTTGGTGCGCTTTAACATGGGATGATTGGAAGCACATTCTGATGATACAGGCTAACGTGAATACCACACACACAGAGAGGACAAGTGCTGCGTATCGAAAAACGATTCAAGAGTGCCGGTGATCAGAGCAAACCACAGGGCTCACATGCGTTGCACATCCCCTCAGATGGACTCATGTGGTTCCAAGGTACGTTGAAGAATGCAGCAATGATGCGAAGGAGAGGATAACTCACACATATCCAAGGCACGCCGGTTCATGTGGAGAACCACGAACTCAAGGAGTACGCATTTGTACACAATGTCATGCGACCACTGGTTGGATCTTCATACGTACATCCGGGAGTACCGTCGCGCTCACTCTCTACGTTCAGTTCTTAATGAATCTAAAGGTTGATTGATAGGTACCTATCATGATGAATCGGGAATTCCTTGAAGCTGTGGCCAGGCATGTAGAACTGGACAGACCAGAGATGCGACGGCAAGACACGGAAATTGATACTGAAACCAAGTTTGCCTTTCTCATGCCTGACTTGTCCTTGCTACAGCACGCCGGTACGAGTGAGGCACCCATCTGCGTTGAAATCAAGGTACACAATCATTGCTTAAGTTCGCCCTTTTACATGAGTTTCATGCAAACCTTTTGAACAGCCAAAGTGGGGTTTCTTGCCTTATTCGCCCCTCATTCGCGCACCCCACTTGATCAAGACTCAAGTGTGTCGCTACTGCATGCATCAACGTCTTAAGCTGAAAAAGGGAGAAATAGAAGACATCAGGTACACAACTTGACTCCACTCCCATTGATTTAAGGCTAACAATTATGTTATTTGACAGCTCTTATTGCCCACTCGATCTATTTAGTGAAGAGCCGGAACGTGTCAAGCGTGCTCTGATGGACATGCTGCACGTCCCGCAAAATAACATTAAAATATATGCTGACGGCCAATTAGCTTACACTGGATCGCTGGTACGCGGTCAACCATTGCCTTGGGAAATGGTTTGCTGTACTGAGCTTTGCAACACAGGGAGGGAAGAAGAAAGAGGACACAACATTCGATCTCGCGCACCTTGAAACGAAGATAGCCGGGGTATTCTCGCCTGCTGAGGACGGGTTCGTATTTCTTCGTGATGCATTGATTGTCATCGACGAAACTTACCTTGCTCCTCCATTCCAGATCGTGCGTCACCACCATGGTCCGCGTACTTTGCAATATTCTTCATCGTGAGAAGGTTCTGTCCAATCTGCGCGATATTCAGAAGATGGATTATCTTGATATTGGTACACTGCAGCAGCACTTGCGAGAACGCCCTCATTACTAACTGGGTCTCCAGAGGGCATCTATTACATGTACAAGAAGATCAAGGATCACGGTCTTGATGCGCTGGCCAATGAGTGGGACGAAACCACTCTTCAAATATTCGACGGTGACTCTGGTACACGCTCTTCCTCGTTATCCCTTCTTGTCAATGAAGACCAACAGCGTTGCTGCAGAGGACAGAGAAAGGTTCGTCGAGAAGTTGCGACGAGGGCAGCTGAAGGAGGAGGACATGATCGATCTGATCCGTGACTATCTCATTTCGATGACGGCAAAGGATTGCTCGATCATGATTGCCCTCCTTCCCGCTAAGACCGAGCAAACTCCATCCAAAAGCGCCGCCACCAGGTTACTAGTTTCTCTCGTGCATTTGCGTGGCGGTAGTGCATGCTGATCTATCACACTGCAGTGGGGAGCAAGTATTGCATGACGCCGGACGGGATTACGTCTTCAGAGTGGCCGTGGTGGACGTGGACCCTAAGCCAGTGCAGAACATCCCCTATTGGTACCGATTAGATCAAGAGATTGTCGAGCACTTCATCACGCACCATTGCGGGTCTGAGGAAAACTTCACTGGAGAGGCGCTCGCCCCACCCCGCTGTATGCGTCCCGCACCACTGGTACCGCAGCCGTAACCATCCGAAATGGAGTGTCCGTGAAGCTGCGCTAGTGGCGGCGTGTGCCCAAATGAGAATGCACCGGTTGCACCTCGTGGCTTCTCATTACCCGAACGAGAAGACGCCCGTCCGGGAAGTGCGCTTTCTTTTCCGAATTGCATCGGCGCAACACCTTTCTTTCACTTTGCACGCGCAAAAGAACGAAAGCGTCCGTCGCACCCTGCCACCAAAAGAACGAAAGCGAAGTGATACTTTCTCTACAGCGGCACTCTGACGGGCCCACAGCTTACTCCAGCTTCAAGTGCACGGGTGCGCGCGTACTGCCGCCTACTGCATTCACTCCACCTACCTTCCTCCTTGAGCAGAAAGGTCTCTCTGTCTCCTCCGTGTCCTTGCACACGACCCCCACGCGAGCTGCGCGTGTTGGATAGCTGGAGCAGCGACAGAGTCTGAATGAGTGTACAGCGTAGCAAGAAAGTGCGCTCGTCCCGTCGCCTGGACGAGGTCGACTGGGGCAGCAGCTCCGTCCGGGAGGGCAAGGCGAAGGAGGCAGAGCCGGAAGATGGCGCGCTACGTAGAGGCTCCGCCCCGGCCACGGATGCGTCCTCGAAGCGCATGAAGAAGACCCGCTCGTCCCTTTCCCTGGGCAAGTACAAGAAGGCCACAGATGGAGGAGATGGGGCTCTGCGAGACGATGAGAAGGCCAAAGAAAAATCCGCGAAGAAGGGCTCCACAACATCCTCTCCATCTTCATCTTCAACATCTTCCGCTACTTCTCCATCAAAGATGTCGAGTAAGCAGAAGGCCTCATCTTCAAGTGGAGGAAAGAAGAAGAAGGTCAAGGTGCAGTTCGAGCTGATCTTCGTGGCGCTACGCGACCTGCCGCCCAAGATGGCTGAAGATGGCAGCCGCGTGCTGGTGCGGTGGAAGACCTCCACCAAGGTGAAGAAGAGCAGTGCGGCCGCGGCGGCAGGCGGCGGTGATGTAGCGCTGATGGCGGTGCGGAGCAAGGCCGAGACGCAGGCCGTTGAGGTGAAGTCCGGTGGACGGGCCGGGTGGGAGGGCAGCGGGCGGACGGCGAGCGAGGGTGAGCGCTTCCTGTTCGAGGAGAAGCTCAAGTACGATGAGGGTACCAAGACCTTTGAGTCTGGCAAGTCCCTCGAGCTCGTGCTCAAGCAGGTGCGTGCATGAACACTACTGATGATGATGATGATGATGATGATGATGATGATGATGATGATGATGATGATGATGATGATGATGATGATGATGATGATGATGATGAACAATTGATGGATGAATGCGTGGATGGAGCGCTCCTGATAGAAATGATGAAAGTGATTAAAAGGACAACGATAAAGGGTGATGATGGGACATCACGTTAGGACTGATGAACGAGGATTGCATGTGAATGTACTAATGTATATGTTTGCTGATGCATCATTGCAGATCAAGGGCAAGAAGAAGAATCACCTCAGCAAGGTCAAGGTCGATGTTGGTGATTTCGCACAGCACAATACCACCACGAAGAAGGATATCGAGTTCAGCAAGGTTTCGGGAGCAAAGGACAGTAATCCCGTGTTAACGGTACATGCTCTGTTCACGGGAGAGGTATCTAATGTAGCGTTCACGATAGCCTCACGCTGCATCTGAATCAGGTCATCTTCCGTGCAAAGTGGATAATGGTAGATAACAAAGTTCTCGTAAAGAAGTGCGCCCTAGATGTCAGTTTCAGAGTTACTTGTTCGGCTGACGCTCAACTCGGCCTTATTCAGGTATGGTGCTGGTAGCGAGAGCAACCTGGATGAGGATTACGATCTGCTCACGGTGCGTATGCTTGCATTCCCCATCCCTTCTTCCTTGTTCTTACTTGTTTTGTCAGGTGGACGCGTCGGACATGTCTGAAAGTGAGGCCGAGAGTGACTCTGACTTTTCCGAGAGTGAGTCAGATGCTTCGGTACAAACGTCGTGTGTCTCCATTCAATGCGGCTGATCGTTACGATTTGTACCATCACAGGATTTCGAATCGGAATCAGAAGACGATTCACGGAAGGTTCGAAAACGGAGCGTTGGAGGAATGGCGAAGAAGAAGGTGAAGAAGCTGGAAGCGCGATGCACGCAGTTAGAAACGATCTTATTGGAGACCAAGAAGGAGCTAGCAGAAGTCAAGGTCGAAAATATCCAACTTCAGAGTCAGTTGCAAGAAAAGGAAGCTCAATTGAAGCGTCTCGAGAGTCCACCTAGTGCTACAGCCCAATCCTACGGCAAATCGGATAAGGATCTCAAGAAAGTAGTGGAGGAGAGGGATCTGACGATTCAGCGATTGCAGGAGACACTGAAGAACAAAGACGAAGAGATAAAAGCAGTCAAAAGTCTCTTCCAGTCTGAGATAGAGGAACTGAAGAAATCGCGAACAACCAAAGGGGACGAGAAGTCGAGTGCAGATAATGATGACCCTGATGATGAAGACAAAGAAGAGGAATGGCAAAAGAAAGTAGATAGGGTAATTGCTCTCTACGACTTTAAGGCGCGGAATGACCAGGAGATCACCCTTGCGTACGATAGCCTTTCCTTCTTCGCCCACTCGCAGTCTTGTTCACTTTGTCTGCGGTGTGACGCTAATCAGGAAGGACGAAGAATTCTACGTTACCGATCGGGATCCGTTCGGAGTAGGCACCGTCGCTAGCGAATGGTGGCGCGTGGTGCGAAAGACAAAGCCTTCCGGAGCTGGTGGGCAGGATCCTGGCCAAGCACGCCTTGTACGTGCACGACGCTTAGACTCTTGATAGTAGAGACTAATCCGATGGGTTGTGGGAATACAGGAGGGCGTTGCGCCTATCACGTACTTCCGGATATCACGGCCAGCAGCCAGAGAGTTTAAGTTCAAGGTGTCAACAAAGAGAGCGAACTCAATCATGGAGCTGCAACGACATTGTGGCTTCGGTGATGGTGTTCAGGAAAAGAAAGCGAAGAAGGACAAGAAAGACAACAAGGAAACGAAGAAGAGTGACGACAGCGATCTTGCAAGCTTTGGGAGCGATGATGACTCGAAGGGTGAACACAATTCTACGCTCAAAAGTCTCCAGAAGGATCGACCAGTACAACAAGGCAAGCGACCACCCTCGCGCTTTGCGTCCCTACGCCGTAAAGCCAAGGACAAGATGAAGCTGGGAGACCACCAAGGTGGCAAGGGAAGTGACAATGGTACCGTCAAGCATGACCAGAGTAGCCCCGAAAAGAAGAGCTCCGGTCACAAAGCGGTCAACGAGAGTGAGACGATTAATGGCGGAGGAAAGATACGCGAAGTGTATGTGTCCTCTGATGTGGAGACGAATCGGCTGTTGCAAAGTCTGCAAAGGGAGCTTGAGGGCAGAGACGTCATAGAGAAGGTGGTGTACTGCGCCGATATGAATCGTTTCGTGTCAGTATCCGATGGACCAGCCTTCTTCTCTTCATCATCGACCACTCTCACTCGAGTTAGTATTGCTGGGAAAAGAAGGGATGGCCGGAGAGGTGCTGATAGTGAAAAGGGAGATAGCAGCGATGACGATAGCGACGATACTTCAACTTCCTCAAGTGGAAAACAGCAGAATGAACCCAAAGATCAAGATGAACGAGTATGAGTTCCAAACGCAGGGCGGTGTGCTCTCTTTGCAATCAGGCTAACTTTGGTACCATGCAGATGTTAGCAGGAGTGCACGAACTGATGATGTATCTCCGATCAAAAAAAGTACTCGAGGATTCCGACAACTCACTCTCTTTCATAAGACCACTCTGCGCTGCCCTCCGCGCAACAGTTCAGGTACCTTCATTGTGAAACACAAGAAGCAATTTCAGATTTTCATGCTCTCTTCTCACCTAACTCCATTTGACAGAGAAGCAAACTGGGTGGATTGAAGTCGCTTGCCTCAGCTCTGGCCTTCACAACTGGATTGCTGCACTGCCTGAAAGCACAGAAGAGCTATCTTCACTTGCCTCCCTTCTCAGAAGATCGAGACAAGCTGTTCCAGGCGCTATTTGTGGACCCTAAGGAACAAGGCATTGTAACATTCACAGGTAACTTGCATATGCCTGAGTGCCAGTTCCGTTTTGCGAGTACAGGAGCTGTGATCTGTCTCACCCATTCCTTGTGCCAGACAATTTTTCAAAGCGCAAGAAGCTCTTCAAGCTCGTTAAGAAGAAGTTCGGTGATTGCAGTGAGAGTGAAGAGAGAAGCCTCGGTGGTTATACCCTACTCACACGCACGCTTATTTACCTCGCCTTCGACACATACCTAGCACTAATGAAGGCCTGGCAAGAGGTTCACACCTACCTCAAAAGTCTTTTCACGGTTCACTTATACCATAGCGCTATCTCGTTCCGCAGGTTATGCCTGCCTTTATGAACACGCAGGACCAGGCAAATTCACTCTTGATTTGTCCTAGCTGGCTAAGGTAATGCATTGCATAGTGACGTTGAATTAGGACGCAAGGATATTAAAGTCCTATTTTTCTCCTCCATGCCTTAGACCGGAGGTAGTAATCAAGGAGCTGTCTCGATTCCACTCAGCCATTGTGGTGGCGGGAGTGTGGAGTGCATTTGTGCGTCAGTGCTTCATCGACATGTTTCAGAGCATCAACGCTCGCCTCTTCAACACGATCGTCGAAAGGACTGATCTTTGCACACCTAACGAAGGTTCGCATTCTTCTCACGCTGAGACCAACTAAAAGAGTAACGCCCAGCTAACTTGATCTGAAGGCTTCCAGATCAAAACGGTAGTATCTCTTATGGGACAGTGGGCAGATAACGCCCACTATCTTGATCCCGTGGCGACAAAGTACACCCAACGAATGTCTAGCAGATGAAAAACGATCCATTTACCTTTGTGACGATCTCAATAGGAAGCAGCTTGCACCCCTCAACGAATTGGCATCAATCCTAGTACTGGACATGTCCGTCATTAAGGAGGAAGCTGATGCACGAGAAGCCTTTCCCACACTCACCTCACGCCAGCTGCTGCACTTTGCTTCCGCATGCAAGCCCGAGTACCCTCAGCTCCTCCCCTTCGTACCTGTTAATGACGAAAGCTCATACGTTTCAATTACCAATGATGTAGCACGAATGGCGCACCACTACCACCTGAGGCATTGAATGGACTAAAGCGGATGGTATCCCAGGCCGGGTCGGCCAAGACATCCGCTGGATCGCTGAAGATTGACCCAGACGCTCCGCCCCTCGTTCCAAGCAAGGCTGATTACCGTCGGCCCGAGTTTCCTGAGTATATCGTGTTCCGCGAGACCTTGTAGTAATTTGGAATGGCGATCATCGGCAACCATTTCGATCCCAGATGCACATTTGTCCGGGTACCGGTACCTCATGTTCCATTGCTTTTATCCAAGATGAGTCGCGCCTGTGGCCGTATAACCCTTCTCTCCTAGGCTCCATCCGTTACGTTAGTTACAAGGTAACCATGGTCATGGCTTAGCCACCAAACAGATCAGGTGATTTGTCCCAATCGAGAGCAACCTGACCGGCATGGCGCGATATATGCCCTTAAGAAGGCAATTGACATGAAGCTCCGCGAAACCCGGGAGGAAGGTGGGGCTTGGGAGACATTCGATGCAAGCCTCCCAGCCATGCATCTGAAAGAACGTCCGAATCCAAATTGAGGTACGGACGCCCTCTTTTAATCGGCCTGGGAGGGGGTCAATGAGCTTCTAGTGCGCAGGTTAGGTACTGAAGTTTTGGGTTTGCTGTGTCATGTCAACCCAACAGAACGCATGTGGATTCCTATTTAGTGTTTATCTCCTAATGAGGTAGTAAGATCCCAGTGAACGGAATGACGTAGTTGCCACCTGGCGCTGCTGTGCTGGAAGGATAGCCATCGCACGATCTCGCTGCATGGCTTATTAGGTAGGGGAACACAAACACAGGGCTCCGGACACTCTCTACAGTCACCCTTGTTCCTCTCCAGCACACCTGTGGTGCCTCCCAGCGACTTCTGACTTCGCCGACCGTACGTCAGGTGTGATTCTTCCTTCTTTCTTCTTCACGCGCACGTACAGTTGGGCTGCATCTGCAGAGGCCTTCAGATCTCATTCGACACCGGCAATGGCGCACCCTCCTCACGCCACGACTGCTACCCCACAGCCGAGCACAAGACCCGAACACCACCAACTCCAACAACACCAACCGCTCACACGGTCGCATCTGGCTCGACCGCCGCATCAGGGACCCGACATCAAAGAGCGGCGCATGGTGCACCTGCTCCTCTCTCAGGTACTTCTCACCCTACCTCACACCACAGACTTCTCTCGGCATCTCCTCTTCCCTTTACTTCTGATCTCCCGCTTGGCGCCGAATTGTTCATTCTCGCCGTTGAGAGCTCAGAACGCCTGTGTATCCCCTGTTAAATTATAGGGATGCTTTTTCCTTGATCGGCCCTCTATGTTCCTTTTCGGCCGGTTCGGTTTCAACCTTCCTTTTCTTGCTATGCTTGCGTGTAACGACCGCCATGGCCTTTGGGCTCTGGTTAGCTGTGCTGATGATGCTGATGTGAGAATCTGTGCTACCTGTCTGTTATTATCGTCATCACTATGCTGATCTGCTGTTCGCGCATTCGCAGATCTACAAGCAGGCGGAGATGATACAAGATCTGAGCCGGCGTGCTATGCTTGGGGATCCAAGCAACGGAAGACCCTTTATAGGTGCTCTTCAGGACGGTCTCTCCATGCTTCAACTCTACGGCACCATGCTCGACGGATCCAACATGAGCTCTCTCTACACCCACTCCCAAGCAACGACGGGCCCCACGGCTTCATCCTACTCCCCGTTCTCCTCGCCACCGCTGACTACCGTAGACGCACCGTATGCGGGATGCCTCGACATGCGGTCTTTGCCTGACCTTCGCTACGACTTGAGTACCACTACCACGTGTTCTCCCACGTTCAGTGCCCTTCCTCGAACCAACAGTGCAGAGTGGACCAAGTCCCTTCTTGGTGACACAAACGCGGGCGGTCCTGGTTGCATGGGAACTGCAGACTCTTCGCCGGAACCCTCGCCTGAACGGAAGAACGAACCCCATGTCGGTTCCAGTGCAACAAGGAAGTCTCCCATGTCTTACCCGCAACATCCCTCGCCCAATGGCCATCCGATGGCGGACCATGGCGTCTGTGCTTCGGCAAGTTCGGAGGCAAACTCAAGCCTGTGCAGAAGATATCCTGCCGCGGGTTCGCCACCACACAGAAGTCCAACAGCGACACAAGAAGCGGATGTATATACGGATCTACAGCGCCCAGAGGCACGAAGAGACAAGCATATCCCCTCCATACCCCCATCTGACCTTCAACGACACCCGAAGCGCACGACTACACGACGCTGTTGCGAGTGTGGCAGAGCGCACACAACACAGTGGCGCAAAGGACCTTGCGGCCTCATGTACACTTCCCCTGATCCCCCATCCATTGCTACATGAATGATGAAGCTGATGATGGTCCTGTCCATTTAGATATTGTAACGCTTGTGGCATCAGAGCTTTCAGAGCGAGGGAGAAGGAGCGCATGCGCCCGATCAGTATCAAGCTGATGAACATCATGACCGCCTCCCCAGGAACCGCTTTGAGAGTACCACCCAAGATGGACGACCTGGACGATCAAGAGCCTCGCAAGACGTCCACCATCTATAATATCCTCAACTAAGCAATTTGCCTTTTACCATGTACGTTTTCATCACGATCTTCACTTGAAAATATAGATCCATCTCGCTTTGATCTTGTAGCATAAGGGGAACGAAGAAGGTAAGAAGCCTTAAGTCACCCTATGCAGCTTTACGTGCACCGCGGAGGACCGGCGAACACAGTTCAGCCCTTCCCTAACATCGTAACAAACTTCCTTTTTACGGTTTCTGACCGGTGAGAATGCGCTCCTTTAGACCCTCATCACTTGAAGCATAGGAGGATAGCATCGGAGGATTTCTAAAGGAGGTCGTTACGTAGGAGCAGCATGGAGATTCCATCTTGATCTCCGTTTTGGCGGAGAGCAGCTGGGCCGTCACCAAGAGAACATGAAACCCACCCGGCTAATTAGGCAAATTTGAAATCATTTCGTTTATCAAAAACGAAAATTTCATTCTGAGCTATTTCAAATTCTTGGGCGTACTTTAATTTCTGGTATTTTTGTTTTGATTCTTGGGGTTGCACAATCGAATCTCCATTTTCCCCGTCCGGGACAGGTCCGCCTTTCAAGAAAAGGGGTGCTCATTTTCGATTTTGAAGGGGCCCCCCTTCCTGATCAAGTTCTCGTCGTTGGGGGCCTCTCTCCATTTCGGCGCCCACCACGGTGGTCAGGGAAACCCTTGGTAAACACATTTAAACTCTTATTATTACATCTTTAATTGATTTTATAATTGATTTTCTTTTTTCAAGTATATTTGTAATTCATATGACTTGTTAATAGGAAATGATTTTCAATTTTTAAATACTAATAAAAAGCAAATAAAAAATCAGGTGCAGGATGGATTGGATCAAATGGATGGGACACGCCATCGGCGTGTCCGAGGGAGGGGAGGCCCAGATAGCAGAGCCCGTTGCGAAGCTGCGCTACCTCTACAAGGTCTACACCGAAACACGAGGCGAAGAGGTCCTACTTCAGCTCTCTTTTTTCAGGGTTTATTTTTTTATTTTAATAATAATAGTATTGAATATAATTTAATAATGATAATTTTCTTTATGTCAAATTAAGAAAAAATATTTTTGAGTGTTTTTATTCATTGTTAATATTTTTTCTTGAATTATTAATAAAATAAGTAAATATAAAATAATGAAAATGGACGTAAAAGGGGACTCACAGTGCGGAAAACTGCAGAAGAAGGAGGTGGCGCTGAGCAAGGTCGTTCACCTCTTCATTGCCACCTTCGGTCAACCGAAGAAGTCAACTTCTTCGGTTGCGGATGAAGAACGCGAGGACGAGGATGATCATCGCAGCAAAGTCGAAGTGGGCAAGGACAACGGTCCCGGGCCTCGTCGTACTACCGACGAGGTGCCCAAGCTCGATCTGGAAAAGAGGTATAGGACTTACGCCCGCCAGCTAGCTGATAAAGATGATGACCAAGCTGAAACTTATTTGTCATCACAGCTTTGGCCGACAAGCGCGTGAACTCTCGCTTGTGCTATCGTTCATGTTCGTCAATCAGATACGCGCCGTGTGGCCGGCCAGTCTCCCGCGGTATGTGGCCACTGTTTGTCACTTAATTCACAAACTATGGAGTTAACAATGGTTGTCTTCTCTGCAGAGAGCAAGCTATCGCGGCAGTTTCACATTTACTGGAACCCCCAAAGCCGACCGAGAGCCATAGCAACCTCACACCGCGGACACGAGTAGATGCGCTACTGATATTGGATGCGTTTGAGATTCTGTCCACATCCGAGGTTCGTACCACTCACTCTGCCCGCAGTGAACCTCTCTGATTCTCGGTTCGGTACACAGCATTGTGTTGTTAATATGGCATCAGCCGGAGTCTTCTCAATGCTTGTGCGCATCCTTCATCTGTATCGATTTTATAGTACCAACCGGCCCAACAAAGGTACATATCTGTTTGTTGCAGGAAGTAAGCCGGCTCTGTAACAACCTCTGTGGTATGCAGCGACGACCGAGCATACCTTGTCGCACTTATTGCTGGCCAGTTGCAAGTTCCGTCCAGTGGTCGACGATTTAAGTAATGGCGATAGTCTAAAGCTTGTATTCGACATGACTGCCATGCATGCTCGATATGTGCACCCACGATTGAGGATCAGGTAATCACGACATTTTCTTTTATGTCCGCGTGCAATTGAGTGACAACTTCACCAGACTTTTCAAGATGATCAAGCTTATTCTAGCGGACCACTTGGACGAGCAGCTGATAAACTACATAAGAGATCAGAGTTGCATCATTCATCAAATCGACACATTGAGACATTTCGATAAATATGAAAGCCCAGATGAAATGCTGGCTATCTGGAGTAACATGACTGCCGTACTCAAGCGTTCGTGCAAGGTGTCAAGCACTCTGATGGATGAATTTCTCGTCGGTGGTGGCTACACGTTTCTCAATAAGTTTCTACTTTATCTTGAGGGCATGCACGAGCCATCACAAGCGGTTCGTTCTTCCTGTCCTTTCCATTCTATGATTTCAACGTAGATTAACCCCGTTCATTCCAGCTGCGGTTGTTGGATCTCGTGTCAGGCATGGTGTACGTCGGCTACCAGAGGCTTCTGCTTCCGGACACTCCCCCGCCTCACAACGAAGATACAATGCCGGAGCCCTCTGCTGACACTGCTGGAGGTTTCTAGTCCGCCCATTTGAATCGTTGTTAGCGGGGTTCTCTGATCTCTTTTTTTCAATCAGTCGCATGCATCCGTAACATCGATGCTTTGATTGCACTCCAGAACTACTTCATCGCAAGCAAGGAGGACTCGTTACGAGAGAAGGTATGCATAGCATGCCATTTCATTGTTTCATACTGAAGCTAATTGCATTCCTCTTTAGGTTCTTCAAATTGTGAGTAGCGTATTTTCGAAGAGCAAGATGAACATTTGGCTCATCTACGCTGTTGACTCCATCTTCCTGCTGCGTTTTGTGGACGAGCTGCATGATATGAATCAGCACTTGCAGGACTTGTTCTTAGGAATGATCGTTTACATCGCCGTAGACAATCATTTTGTTCCATTCAAGGAACTTCAAGGGTGCGACAAAGATGTTGTGTTTCTTAATCATAGCCGCTCACACATTTCGTTACAGGCTGTTTGGATTGTTCGACACTCAACTCCCCAGCGAGCTTATTCGATTAATACTGCAGACCACGAACAAACTCCTAGCACACGATCCCGTGCGCTACAAAGCCCTTTGCCGAGGTTGCTTCTTCAGCTTTCATTACTCCAGGCTGCCGTGATATTACTTAACATTACTCGTTACTTCACAGATGCGGGATTGTTCGATCATACATTCGAGCTATTGAAGAAACATGCGAACTATCCAAGTAGCTTACTTATTACCATATTGGACTTCATCAAGTCGCTTTTGCGCGAGAGCCCTGATAACGTGAGCCTGTTTAGAAAGCTGTACGCTAGATATTCTCTCCCCGTCTCAAGATTCATGTTCATTGATAGATTCCTGTTTGTTTGCAGAAACGGCAAGGAGATCGTGTCCTCTTTCATATCCAACGAAGATTCAGAAGTGCGATCCTCCGCTTTACGTCTGATCGA
Source organism: Acanthamoeba royreba (assembly GCA_000826365.1). Taxonomy (NCBI): domain Eukaryota; phylum Discosea; order Longamoebia; family Acanthamoebidae; genus Acanthamoeba; species Acanthamoeba royreba. The sequence continues at coordinate 24,897 of CDEZ01018419.1, read as the reverse complement.
AATACTCATTCTGGACGACAAGCAACAAACCTACGGGTACTGATTACATGAGGACAAATGGTATCTTTTATGGAGTATACTCACATAATCTTGATATTCAGGGAGTTTGCCACCCTGATAGATCTGCTCAATGATTTACAGAAGACTCCCAACGGTGTGAGTGTAGGAAAGGACATACTGAGCAGTGTCTCGTCTATCTTGCTGAATGAACCCAGTTTCAAGAGTCTATTCCGTGAAGTGAATGGATTCAAGGCTCTTTCGGCAGTTCTCTCTGCAATGAGCGGAAGTACGTAGGCCTTCTTCTAACCGTTAAGAGTTCGTAATGTTAAAATGACGAGAGCAGGTTTCTCAAGCCAACAAGACAGTGAAGTACAGCCTCGTTTGGCGCTGCTTAAGAGAGTATTCCGCACCTTCACCATTGCTCTCTTCCGTCACAAGCAAAACAAGCAGTTTTTCCACGACAGCAATGGTACCTATCATTCTCTGTTTGTTCATCTACAGTACACTGAACCGTATTTCTCGCGTTACTTGTGCTCAGGCTACAGCGATATCTTGACTGGTGTACGACAACTCCAGATCTTACAGACAACACATGCAGTGCTCATCTTCCGTGCCCTGTTGCGTATGGCTTCAGAATCGATGCATAAAGTCAAGGTTCTCTCATATCTTGTTGAATGTTAAGTGCCAAGTACTAACATTGAGCGATTAGGCGGAGGAACAAAATCGTCTCGAGTATATAAGGAACCCTGAAGTTACGCTCATTATTTTGGAGCTGCTCGGCGAGACAACACCAACTGTGCAGCAGGATGTATTTGAGAGACTCTTCTACATATTGCATCACTCTTCCAAATCTCAACAGATACTCTTCTCCACTGGTACCATCAATATCAGCTTCCTGCGTCAGGCTTTCTCTGTTAACAGTGTTCAATCATCAGGTGTTACTAGTTTCATTCTTTCCAAGTATGCTAATAGCATTATCGACCCGACGGATAAGATCCATCCCCACGTCCTCAAGTTTCTTACCATCATGGCCAGCTACAAATTCACTATGTCCGAGTGGCAACATTTCCTGGGCATGATCACTCGCGACAATCAAAGCTACAGCTTGCTGGAAACTCTGCTCAATATGGCACGCAATGGCCACACGCCCACGTTCGTTGAATTCGATCGCACGCGCAAGCGGTACGTACTAACGTGACGCCAAGGAAGGAACTGACCAACTCTAACGGTTACTGCCACAGAGGGTATGAGTGCGTGCGAGTACCTTCGGTGATGGATGGACAAAAATGGCCACCGGCGAGCACTATGATGATTTGGGCCTGCATTAAAAGCTTCCGGACAGATCCACCATCAGTTGTCCCCGAGGCTACTGTTTCTTCGTCATCTTCTTTCGATTTTGTCCCCGCACCTCCATCAACGAACCCCTTCGATTCGCCGAATATGGAACCGACTAATCCTTTCGATCATCCGACTACCTCCCTCAACCCATTCGATGCCATTAAAGAGACCTCTTCCGCCTCAACTACGGACCAATCCGACAATCCCTTTAATCCTTCGTCTACTACAACTACGGAAGCGTTGCGCCCCTGGAACGGTGTTTATCTCTTCAACCTAAAGAGTGACGATGGTGGAGAGACTCCGTCGCTTAATATCTCTGGTATTCCATCTTTTTATGCAATAATGTACCTTATTACTGTTCTGTTCTCACAATATGGTTCCTATCAGGTTGGGCCTGTCCGGACAAGCTTGTACTGCAGATTGGCAATAACCCGTTCCTATATGAGGTTGACTTTACATTTGAGGAAGGAAAGTGGTATCACATCAGTATTGTTCAAGCCAGACAGAGATGGCAGGTACAGGTTTACGCAACCCTCTGCAGATCGAACAGTTCTTATGCTTCTTTGCAGGCGACTACTGTAAAGGTCTATATCAATGGAGCTTTAGTGCAGAACATTCAAGTCTCCTCCTCGCCTCCCATTCAGGGCAACATATCTCTCACTTTCGGTGAGTAGTGGCTTTCGTTTCAGGTTTTGTTCCCTAACAGCGAGCTTACCACTACCACTTTGTAGGGACACCGCGAGAGCAAGCTCGCCTATGTGATGAAATATGGCGGATGTCTTCCTTTCATATTTTGGATGGGGAGGTCCCTCCGGCCATGATATTCATCATCTCTCTGTTAGGTCCTACCTACAGTGGCAGTTTCCAAGCTCCTCTTTATCAATATCAGACTTATGGAGTCATCACGCCACGAAACATCTCCATAGCTCGTACGTATAAAACAGCATTCTATCTATTTGTCACGAAACTGACCACGTTTTACAGAGAAAGTTGAGAATTCATCGATTCTAGACTTTGTCAATACTACGCAATGGTTCCCTGTTGCGAGAAAAGCTATCATCTTCGCACTGACCGCTCGGGACCTTGTGAACATGGGTATCTGTTCATTCTTGGAAGAAAGTCGTGTACAGTGGATACTCATTGATGAATCGCACTCAGTGGGTCGAGCAAATGTTAATCTGCTGATCGAAGGTGCACACGTTTATCAGCCACTGACATTCGTGCACGCAATCCAAGCTATGGGTAGTGTCGGAACACTTCTACTATGTGTTAGCCACACCAAGGTTTGCTTTGCCATTCCGACAATTACGGAACAGCACTTTTGGTTTTAACGAGTGATACTTAGACCACGGAAGAACTGAAAGTTGCACTCGAACTGACCCGTGAGCTAGTGTCGAACAACAACATGCTGTCAAAATCTATGGAAGGTGCGAATGAGATTCTACGAGTTAGCGACAAGTACACTATAACATTTCCTTTCTCAGAGGAGCTTCCCACCGGCGAGGACGCGGATGGACCTCGCTTCAATGGCTATCAGCTCCTTGCACACTTGCTGCACACCAAACATGAACTACTCAACGCTGACATCCTCGAAGTTGTACTCGATTGGGCTGGCATGGGCCAACAGCAGCAAAGGATGAAGGAAGGCATTATTCAACCAAAGGAAAAGGAGAGCGAGCAGGAGAAGGAGGCGCACAAGGACACAAAGCGAGAACGAGCGTCCAGCAGCGCAGCCAAAAGCGGAGTGCTTGCGAATGCCTTCGTCTTCCGCAACATCCTCATGGAACTACATTTATGGAATAACTCCACGGACATGCTGCAAACCATCTTGCTGCGCATTGCTGGGCTCATTTCAACCGAGAACACCCATCACAAATACAACTTGTACAGGCACGTTTCTGTTACCTTTAGGAGATGAGATAGATATCTGTGCAGAGCTAACCTTTCCAACAGACTCAGGGAGTTAGATACCCTGGCTATCCTTTTTGGAGTGATGAGCGATACCAGCATTCCGGAATCTATCGTGCCCTACATCGTGGAGCTTGTAAACCAACTCATTGCTCTTGACGTCCGCACTGGAGACCTGCAGGTACACTCAGCGCCTCGCGGCAAGTAGACAATCAGCTAAATAAGTTATGTGGCGCTATTTGCAGCAACTCTGCGAGGTGCTCTTCCGTACCATTGGCAATGTGGATGCACGTCGCGCGATGGTCACCTACGAGGCCGCAATGGCCCGGGCGAAACAAGCCTCACAACCTAATTCACCTCGAGGCTCTGACTCTGGTGATAGCCGTAGCGATGGCAGCAGTGGCGCTACAACGCGAAGACTTACAACTTCTTGGTTAGGCTCATCAGGTAACTGCGAACACCGTTCTTAAAGGTAATGAGCACTAAGCATCCATTCGGCACAGGCTCATATACCGGGCAGTCAGCAAGACGAGCGATGCACATAAGGAATCACCTCTTTCAGGTGCTGCTTGATCTTATTGCTCACAACTGGGCAGATGCCAAGATCAAGCCTTTCACCGAAGTGCGTATTACAATCCTTTGTTTTGAACTTTCCCCTTAACGAGTGCAATCCTATCAGGTACTTACAGTGGAGTGGATGATGCACTTTATGAACGGATACATGCACGCCTCGTCTATGGTGCTTGCCGTTAAGTTAGTCTTTATCATGTACCAGGCTTCACTTGAATTTCAGGGCGCGTTCCGATCGCAAAATGGGTATCCATCCATAAATACTTCATCCGTTTGAGGCATCATCTAACCTCGATTGGTCATAGCTTGCGTGTGATGCAGCAGGTCCTGGTACACTACTGCACATGTGTTGATATATATTATGCAGCCTTTGCTCTACTCGTCGGTTGCCCGATATCCAAGCTTAAGAAGTCGCCTAAGCTCGAATTGGAAGCATTAATCGAAATCGTACAGGTAAGATCAACAATCCCACTAAGCATTTTGCTGTGATTCACTGTTCGTCGGTGCAGACTTCCAAGCAGATGGTGGTTTGTGAGGAGGCGATGTATCTCATCTTTTCGATGCTAAAATCAAACATTGAATTATCTGGTGCGTTCAAAGTTGGAGTTACCATGTCGCTGTTGGCTCATATCTCGCTCTATAGGCGGCTTGACGGAAGAGAAAAAGGACGGAGAGAATGACGCAGTCCGTTCGGGAGAACTCAACTTTTATGTATACCGAGAAGAACCCTCCGAGGCCTTCCACGATACAATGCTCCAGTTTATTTCCTATCTGTTTGATACCTGTATCAACTATCAGGTATCTTAACGTTACGGCCTCTTGATTGTATCCGCTTCACTAACAGGCTATTTCCATCCATCAGCAACTTTGTGCGAATCCACAGTTCCTGTACAAGTTTGTAGATCTTATGTTCCCGCAGGGAACTTTAGCTGCAACCATAGGCGACAACTTCCTACTGACAAACGTATCTGCTCCACTTGTATACCTATCTCATCATACACATTTTCTTACCATCTTTCATCCTATAGATGACAAGCTACATGGAGCCCATATTCGTACTGATCTCGCGAACCATTGATACTGCCTTACGATCTATGAGCGGGGGTCATGCTGTTCTGAACGACATATGCGAGGTTCGTTTCCTCCGTTCATGCCACGCGCTGGGCTTAACTAATCGTTAATGTGCATAGGCCGCTCCTGTTTCTCGTGAGGAGAGGGAACTGATGGCCTACCGCAATCATGCTCTGTGGAACATCTTGGAGTACCTCGATAGATCGATATCACCTGACCAGCTTATAGAGAACGCACAACTAACGACCAACTTGGCTAACTTTTGCTCGGCGCTCGTTGATCAAGTTGAACTGTTGACCTTTCCGGCTGGCAAGTTCAAGGCGTTCAAGTTCATAATGAGGTTCCTTCGGCAGCTAGCCACTCTGCCCACTCGTACGTCCTCTCTTTGATCCGCTTTCATTCTCCAAATACTCAGTCTTGCCCTTGTTTCCAGAACGGAGAAGCAAGCAGGCTACGCGGGAAGCGCACAAGGCTGGCAACCGAATTACGGTTTACCTGTTCAAGGAGAGTCTAAGCGAAGCCGAACTCCTCCGTATTTTGAAGAAGATTGTCAATAATCAGAGCGTCATCATTTCAGGTACTTGTAATCTCCAGCTCTTCTTTAATTGCGCACTCACACAAGCTTCGCTATCCTAGAAACCAACACCGAAAAAGAGTTCTTCAGTTTCCTCTGTCTAGCCATCCTGCCGCACCTACTTCACGATAATCAGCAGATAGCACGCATGTGTTCACAGATTTTCAAGCTGCTTCTGCTCACCAAGGAACAATTCATGCGTGAGGTGCTTATCACTCGCATACAGGGCGAGCTGGTGGACCTGAAGACGGGTGGCTTCGATCTCCTCCTTTCGGTACACGATGATCCCTCTCCATAGTATTAGTGCGTCTCTTAACGTCCACAATCAGGATGTAAATGGCTTCAATTTCTGGATCGCGAGTTCTCATCCCACGGTGATGCGTATCTTCAAACTCCTGCTTAACAAGAATGCCACGGCCTTTGCCTATGCGGAACAACAACACATTGACATAATTTCCAAGTACGTTCCACTGGGCCTCGCTGCTTGTACATGTGCTCATACGTAGCCCCACTGTAGACAATGGAAGGAAAAGCGTAAGGTTACCCTCAAGAAGTACGAGAAGTCTGTACAATCACAGATCATTCAACTTTCAAAGATCGAAATGGCGCGCCAGGCAGCTGCTGAGCGTTTGTTGGTGCGTAATCACTACAGTCGGCCACACAGTCTTTATTATGGTCTACTAAACCCATCCTACAGGCCAAGGGATGTCCGAGCATACATCTGAATGCCTGGCAGAAAGATAGATATCAAGATGTATTGACACAACATTGGAACCAGCTTTACTATGCGCGCTACCTTTATGGCGAGACCTCACTTTGGCTGCCGCTTCCCGCCTCGCATCTCGATAAATGGCGTCTTGATGAGACTGAAGGGTACGCCAATCGTTACGAGCCTACTGCTTTTGCTTGTTCCCTAACATTTGTGATGGACCAGGCCTAGCCGAATGCGACGAAAGTTGCAGAAAAACGAAGAGTTCTATATTCACTATCCGCACCTGGAGCCCGGTAACAACCTGGTATAGGGACTGCCTCCCAATCCTCTCGTCGTGAGCTGACTAACCAAACCTCTGCACAGCTCCCGACGAGTAAAGACACACGTGAGTTTGTGGAAACACGAGCATCCCTGCCGAATCACGAATACGTTTTGATAGCTCGAACTTATGATAAAACTCTATCGCCGCCTGCACAGGAGGTTAATGATACAATGAAGGAAAAGGAAAGCGATACGAACGAGCAGAAAGGCCTAGAGGATGAAGCAGAGAATGAGAGCTCTTTGGCTACGCGCCCCGCTCGACCGTTACCAAGTATGAATCCAACTTATATCATTTCGTTTGGACTTCTCATTTATGTGACTCGTCCCTTCTATAGAGCGTGGCAGCATGAAGGCTGAGCTACTCATGGAGTCCCTAGATGAGGTGGACCCTGTACAGGCTTCCATGGAGGAGGTAGATGTTGAGTTCCAGCCAATGAGCCTAAAGGAGGTACTGAAGAATACCAGATCTAATCTAGTAATCTGGGCTGAACATGACTCCTTCACCCAGGGAGAAGAGGAAAAGCACATTGATGGCGTTATTGCGCGGTTGTTGGCTGCTTCCGACAGTCTCTCCCTTGCTCCTGAAGATCTGTTCCTCTGCGCTCGGGTCAGCGTTGGCGGCGTGACTAGTACCTCTGCTCACAATCACTTGCTCTCCGCCTTGCACTAACCACATCCTACAGAGGGCATATTCCTAATTGCCAATAAGCACTGCTACATGATCGAGAACTGCACTCTTGGAGTCAACAGACACATCTACATGCTCTCTGACCGTCGACCAAAGAAGGATCGCCTCGCTAAACCATTTGTTCCGGTCGTTCACCGATGGTACCTTGAACTGTCCTGTTGAACGCAGAGAGTACTCTGCTTATATATGCGATGAATAGGTCCTATGCAGAGACAAAAGAGGTTCTCGGACGCAAATTCCTCCTGCAACCGCTAGCAATGGAGTTTTTCTCCTCAAGCGGAGCGACTCAGTTTCTCATATTTTCGTACAACGAGAGGGACAGTGTGTTGCGACGACTGACCACCATCATCAACGCCCTCAAACCATCAAGCGAAGTGAAGAAGGTCCCTACACCTGTCGGGCTTGATCTGCCTCTTGTCAGGGCTCGCCGGGCTTCCGTTGATGGTATGTTGTTTTCCTTAACGCCAACATCGCGCCATAACTTTGACACGCCATTTCACAGCAGGCGACCAAACCTGGGGATCGATGGCGAAGGCTGCGGCTGGGAGACTCAAGAGCTACGCTAGCGGCGTAGATCCACTTAACGAGGGCCGTATGTTAACCTTGTGGAAGAAGACCGCCACGCAAATGTGGGTTGAAGGTGAAATATCCAACTTTCAATACCTTATGGTACGCACCTTGCCCTCAAATCTATCCGTGCCTATGCTGAGAGTCTCCTACAGCACCTCAACACTCTTGCCGGTCGATCTTTCAACGACCTCTCACAATACCCTGTCCTACCATGGATTCTTGCCGATTACACATCGACAGAGTTGGACTTGGACAATCCTCAGGTACAATGCTGAACTTAGTGCGATTATGGTTGCTCTGGCCTCACTCTGCCATTTTAGACTTTCCGAGATCTCTCGCGACCGATGGGAGCGCTATCCACAGCCAGAGCTGGTACTAACTTACTTGTGTGCATGTCATGCTGAAATGCTTGCTGAGTTTCATTATCAACAGCAAAATTCCAAGAACGATATGACGAGTGGGATGAACAAGATAATGAAGGAGTGCCAAAGTGGCATTACGGGTCGCATTATTCCTCGGCCGGCATTGTGGCTCTGTTCCTTATCCGGCTGGAGCCCTTCACTCAACATTATGTGAAACTTCAGAGCGGGCGCTTTGACGTTCCCGACCGTATATTCTGCAATATTCAGGCCTCCTGGTACGAAAATTAAGATGAAGCTTTGGTCTTGGCATGTCTTATTGTTGGTGTCTGTTTAGGGAATCGGCCTCGGGTTCTTCAGGAGATCTCAACCTATCTGACGTGCGGGAGCTCATTCCCGAATTCTTGTACCATTCTCAGTTCCTGGCTACTCGCCGCAGCACTGCTGACAGCTTGCATGTCGTGTAGTTACTTGCCAGAGTTCTTGCTCAACAAGAACCGTTTCAACTTCGGACACAAGATAACGGGAGAGGAGATAGATTCTGTTGGTCTACCGCCATGGGCAAAGAACGATCCTTTCCGTTTCATCTGTCTCCATCGCAAGGTAACTTAGCCGTAAACATTTGCATCCCGTCCCGATGTCGTTCTAAGCCATCGCCCGAACAGGCGCTGGAATCTGAATACGTTTCGAACCACCTGCATGAATGGATAGACTTGATCTTCGGTCACAAGCAGCAGGGTCGCATTGCAAAGGAGAGCTTGAATGTGTTTTACTTCCTCACCTATGAGGGCACTGTGGATATCCGCAGTATCGAGGATGTTGAGCGTCGTAAGGTGATGCTATCCCAGATCAGCAACTACGGTCAGACACCTACACAACTCTTTAAGAAGCCTCATCCGCGACGCCGCGTAGTGACTCCTCCGCTCTCCCCTCTCGTTCCGCACACTTGGGAACCCTTCATTTATGCCGGTATGTTCTGTCTCTCATTCCCATCTCAATCTCACTTCTGACACTTTATTATTCAGAGGCCAATGTGGCAGTTGGTGCTCTAACGCTTCAGGACGGACGCATCCATATTCTACCGCCTTATAAGGCCTTCATCACGCGAGATGTAACCAAATGTATCGCTTGGACCCGATCCACAGCCACTGTACGTCTGGTTTCTAGCTCTTCGTTCTCTACGGTACGGGCACAACAAGGAAGCGCTACCGTTCATGGCCTAACAGAATGTTATATTAGATGTACCGCACATGGGAGAACATTGTCGGGTGGGGCGAGTTGCTAGCCTTGACTCTGACTGAAGATAGCCGATATCTCGTAACTGCTGGATCCAATACCGTACGATGAATCGCCACCCACTATAATTTTGTTCAAGGAAGGAGACTGATGGTTGACAAAATGATCATTAGGTTGTGTCGGTCTTCCGGTTAGAGCGAGACGAGCCTGACCGTCTGAGGAGAAGCCGAGATACGCAAGCAGGGTCCACACCAGACAAAAAACGAGGTACATACACGCCCGAGCATCATTTTGGGTGTGCCAACTATCAATTCTAACCTTGTTTGCAGAAAACACTATGTTTTCGCTGAAGCATGTGGGCGACCTCTTCGGTCATCGCGATGCAGTCACGCACGTCGCGGCTTCTCGATTGCATTCCATTGTAGTCACTGCCTCAGCGGTATGTCAGCCGTGTTGAAGTGCACTAGAGTTAAATACGATGCTGATAGCTGTTGCAACAAAAGGACAAGACTGTAATGATGTGGGATCTGCTGCGCCTGCGCCATGTTCGCATCTTGACCGAGCAGACTCGACCAATTACAGCCCTGAAGATACAACCGCTAACGGTACAATGATCCCTTCATCGTGCACTACTGCGCAATGCTAAACATGTGCAAATAGGGCAATATAATTGTGTGCACGGACAGAGAGATAACCTTATGGAGTATAAATGGCGACATGCTGGCATCCAACGGGTCTCTCCGTCCCACAGAGCCGATTACGGCTGTGGAATGCGCGCACGGCCAGGAGCTAGAGCCTTCGAATCTAATCTACGCCACTGGACATGCTGATGGTTCTGTTGAGGTGCGCTATGCAATCCAGTGACAATTGTTCAGTGTATGCTAAGACACTGTGTTGTAGTTCTGGGGTGTAGCAGAAAATCAGCTCTGCCGCCTGCAACGATTCGGTGCTCCAACTGCACAATCACCAGTGACTGCTCTTTACATGCGCCCGTACACTCTCTTTTCTCGTCGTACGAATCATCTGCTCCTGCTGACACTGAATGTATCTTTATGCAGAGATGACAAGGCCCTCTACAGCGGCAACGCCACGGGTCAGGTAATCCTATGGGCCGCCGAGGAAGAGTTGGAAGCTGAGCGAGCGCAACGAAGCAAAGAGATATCCACTTCTCTTTCTCGGTACGCCACACAGAGTGAGCATACTGATTAAAAGACAACTTTTCTTATCTTCCATTCACTTCTCTCCTTCACAGACCACTCGAGGAGAGCAGCCCTCTTGCAGATCACGGAAGTGAGCGACGGGAGAGTGTCGTGCGGCGAGGCACCGGCGGGCCGATGGTGGACGTCTCCCCTCTCCGCAACCTGCGCACTTCGCACTATCTCCCCAGCCTCCCGAGCTTTGGTAGCAGCTGGCGCGGCACGAGTGGCAACTAGCAATCTTTGGGGAAACGCCGCGATGGACCGCGAGTCCGTTATCATCTACACATTCTCTCCCTTTCTGTTTGCTATTTATTCGCCTGGCGGACTAGATACGTTGACATCCCCTTTGGGTGACTCTTTACGACGCGTAGTCAAAGATGCAAGAGGAGTTGGAGGTCAATGTCTAACAGCCTCCACCACGCAACGCCCAAAGTGTTCACAGTGGTGCAATTTCCAACAAGAGGGCTGCAGCGTGCCTGGTGAGAAGCGTGTGCAAGCGTGGAATTCCGATTACGTGGCTATCGATTTTCCAGACTTTCAACATATTTCCCAAGAAGGAACTAAGACATTTCCCAAGAAGAAATGAAGAAAATGATAACTCCGGGCTTTGTAATCAGCATGTTGCCATTTTTTCAGTTCTTTAAATTTCCGTTCCGATTCTGTACTGCTGAGTTGGATCAAAAAGCCGTCTGGTCTCTTGAGCGAAAATGGTTCTTTTAGCCCTCCCCCCGGGAAATTTAGATAATTTAATTGGGCGCATCTGACCTAAGCGATGAATTATTTCTCTTTAATCTTTGCAGCCACGCAAGGGAAAAAAGTGGATAGACCCCAAGAATTCAACCAAATTCCGCCTTGTGCATCGTTCCTATGCTGATCCCCGCTATGGTGACGCGGAATCTACCGTTCGCATTCTGGCTCCCGTGGAGAATCCCAATCTTTTCCGCAAGCGGGTACCTCTCCGATGGAATCTATTTTATTTAACATTTTGTAATTTTAATTCCAATATTATTTTCAATTTACTATATATATGGAAAAAAGTGATTATATGTTGAAAATAATAAAATAAAATGCTAAACTATATCTGCTGTGTAGCTGCCGGACTCGCACTATGAGCAAAAGGAGAAGCTGATCGAGCTCGTGGAGGGTTACAATGACGCGCTGACGGGCGAAGGCGAAGAAGGGCTGCAGCCGGAAGAGCAGCAGGCCAGACAGGCACGCCAGCGTGTAGTGGACGAACACGAGGATGAGGATGATGAGGGAGAGGACGAGGAGGACGGAAGTTATGATGAACGCTTCGAGGATGAAGAGGAGGGAGAGGAGAAGCCTGAAAGACCGCATGACGATGAGGACGAGGATGAAGGTGACAATTCTAGGTTCGCCGATGCTAATGGAGATGAAGACGACCTTCCTCCACTTGAAGAAGATGACAGAAAGAAGGGTGCGCATTGACCGGTTGCAGCTCATGTTAAGATAATGTCTAACATCCTATTCTCAGCGCCGAGGAGTACTGCAGCGAAGCAGAATGTTAAAGGCAAGAGTAAGGATGTCGATTTTGCGGTACATTGTCTCTAGTCTTATGATCATGTACGATTCCAACTTATAGACAACACAGGAATACGAGCTTGGTGAGTATGGTTTTGAAGACGGCTACGACTACTCGAAGCATTTCAAAGCAATGGGATCCACGGGCGCAGTCTTCATGGAAGCGCCCACCAAGAAAAGCGGAAAGGAGAACAAGGTTCGCAAACCTTCTCCTCGTTAGTTCTAACTATTCTTATTATTGTGGCTCGTAGGCTGGCTTCGTGCTGCGAGAGGATCTGGAAAAGGAGAATGCCAAGAAAGTTCTCACAACTGATATTGTTGATTTCCTTGACAACCCCGAAAATGTAGATCCTGCTGGTAAGTCATCGATGCTTCTCCGCACAATTGCCGGTCACTCAAACTGACAAACAACTCCCTCAGCTGAACTTCCTGATGATGTACTTGCGGCACTGAATGACCCTGATGCGTTTGAGACGCTCAATGATGACTTCGTGGTCGTAGCTGAAGGTGATGAACAATCCGAACAAGACAGGCCTAAATCGAAGGCGATCTCCCAAAGAAAGTCTCACAGAGGAAAGGAAGAAGAGGAGGAAGAAGAAGACTATGAAGATTACAACGACGAAGATTATGGAGAGGACGATGAAGATGAGGACCTTGAAGAATTACTACAAAATCTCAAATCCAATCCTACCGGCAACCAAAGAAGGCCAAGAAATGAAATCGAGCAGGTCTTTGACGCCCGATTCGAAAAGGTCCTACAAACCCTCCATGTAATTGATTGTGCAAATCTAACTATTTTAATTTGGAACGTGTAGGCACTTGCCGAGTTCGATGATGACGATATTGGTGAACTTGATTACGTAGCAGAGCAGATCAAAGGTGACGTAGACGTTGATCAGCTCAAGTATGTACACTCCTTCCACTTCATGCGATTCACTTGTGAAACTGAGTTACATTCGTAACTTAGGCCGGTGTTGAAGGAGTTCCTTACCTCCCGAAGGAGGAAGAAGGGAGTCATCATGAACATCGCTGCTGACGAAGACAACAAGAGTCGCAAGGAAAATGGAAAGACGAGAAGCCAAGCCGGTGATCATGCGCCAGTCAGCACAAAAGGGCAAGAATCAGATAAGGAGGACGAGCCTGAAGATGATGAAAAGGCTAAAGACGATTTCGAATACGTGGTAGTTGAGGAGCCGAGGGACCAATGGGACTGTGAATCCATCACCAGTACGTCCTTGCCCACTTGCTCGATGGCTATCCAAAGCTGATTCGCTTCGTTTGTCTTCGCAGCTACATACACCAACACAGAGAATCATCCAACGCTTATTGATGACGGCCCATCGCGTAGACGGAAGCCGCCCATCGTGCTCTCCAAGAAGACTGGCATCCCACTAGGTGTGTTGCCGACCACACCGAGTAAGAAGCAAATGTACATTCCTTCTTCACTTCCAGCGAGCCGAGTTCAATGATGAGCTGACGGCTAGTGTTTTGTGGCGACAGGAAGCGAGAAGAGGAAGAGCAGGCTGCGAGCAATCAGGGCAAAGCTCGGCCGAAGAACGAGAGCAAGGAGGAAAAGAAGGCCAGGAAACAACAAATCAAGGAGGAACGGAAGGCTAACCGCGAACGAAAGAAGGAGCTGAAGGGCGTCTTCAAGGAGGAAGAACTACGACAGCTCAGCATGCAGGCCAAGGGCCAGGGTAAGCGTGTCATCAAGCTAAAGTAGGAGTTGAGCTTTAGTATTGGCCCTCGTTTGCTAAGAATTTGAAACATCCTTAGCCGCTTCCTCTCTAAATTCTTCAAATTTCTCGAACTACCGCACCCAGCAGGTTGTGTTGGTTGCACGTGCGCCTCTTCTCACCTGTACTCCAAACGAGAAGGACCACAACGAAGCCATGGGCGACCCCACCTCGGGCATGGCGGAGCTGCACGTATGCATCGGTAAGGCCCTGCAGCGTCTCCCCGAACTGCAGCATCGGCACAGACCACCGCAGCTACACTACACCGACGAAGATGAAACATGTCAAGAAGACGAGTTAAGTTCACCACAACAAAGTAAAGAAGAACGAAAAAGAACGAAAAAGAACGAAAGCGTGGTGCTTAGGGTAGCGTCCTCCTACGGCGAGGGGAAAGCGAAGGAGGCCTCCTCCGCGCAGAGTGATGTTGAAGTCGAGGAGGAAGTCGAGCTCCTTGAAGAGGAGGAGTTGGGCCACTCCACCCTCGTCACTGGTCCTGATGACGAAGGCGATGATGAACTACTCTCGGGCGAGGACGGCCGTGCAGAACACCGTGGGAGCAGGACGACGACACTTCATACACCACCACCGTCTTCTTTAGTGGAAGAAGTGGAGAGAGTCGAACAGGAGTGGAAGCGGGAGACCGAACGGTTCGGGCGGCGTCTGGCCGAGTTGCGGAATTCATGTTTGCAGTGGCAGGAGCGGGAGCGAGCGCGGCTCAGGCAGGAGCAGCATCAGCGACAAAAGCTGCTGGCGGGGCAGGATAGCCGGCTAGGAGCGACTCCACTGGACCTCTTCATCGAGGCCCTCTTGCTCGTGCGCCAAGAGGTGGGAGTGGTGCCAAAGACGACTCCAGATAGGAGTGACGATACCGACTGGGAGCTTCGATCGCCAGTGCAAGCGCGACAGAAAAGAACGAAGGCGACTCAAAGAACGAAAGCGACAAAGAAAGAAGACCAAGGTATTGTTTGGCCATCAGAAGAATCCTTAGCCCGCTTTAACTCCTATACGACTAGGCTCGGCAGGTAAGAAGGAAGCAGCAGTGCCACCGATCGATCTGAGTCCTCCAGTGGTGGACGTTCCGATCTCTGATTCACTTCATAAAACGGAAGAAGACAGTGTGCTCGGCGAGGACGAGTCACCGCCAGAGAATGCGGTGGCGCCTTCTGCAGAGTCTCCTCGTCCCAGCAAGGCTGTCAGCTTCGTTACGGCTTCGGAACTCGCACAGCAAAAGGAGAAGACAGAGCGAAGTGACCAAAACTCGGCCTCCAAGCATAATCGACGCCGGTCGGTCGAAGAGCAAGAACTACCAAGCCACAAGAAGGAGCGCAAGAAGAAAGGTGACTTACAACACAAGAAGAAAGAAATGATGACTAACTTTCTCAGTGATGATCGAATAGGACATAAACTCAAGAAAGGAGGAAGCTTCTTGGGTGAATCTTCTGCAGTGGAGAAGACCACGAACAAAGAGAGTTCAACGGAACTATCTCCACGTCTGCGCAAGGCACACTCAGTAAGTCCGGCTAGCCCGAGGAAGGCAAAGGAGTCCTCTAAGAAGCACGATAGTGAGACGGAGTCTCCCAAGGGAAAAGACAAGGTTACCCTTGCACTTCCGGAAGAAGATGAACCTCTCTCGCGGCACGACTCGAACACCACCTTGTGCGTATTCTCTCTTTGTTGATATCAGCTTCGCCAAGGAATGGATCACTCATCACTCATTGGAACGATATATGTTCAGTTACAATTCGGATCCAGATGATTCCGACAGCAGTGACTTTGATGTACTCCATGCCTATTGCTGCACAGCGGTACATTTGTTGGTGAATCGTGCTAACATGGCTTCTGCACTCAGGAGGATCTCGATGATGAGGATGTGTGGGATTCCGATGAGCCTGATCGAGAGGAAGGGCTCTCGCTCTCTGATAAGGTTGAACCTGTTAACCCGATGCGACAGTTCTATGAGATCTAATGTGTGTGGATGCTGTGTAGGTACTGAGAGGAATTGTAGGCCTGGTCGGACGAAGAGGAGTGAAACCAGTGTTGTGCGAGGTTGGAGGTCACAACCTGAACTGCTGCAACCTCTTGCTTCAGGTGCCCGAGTCATTCCTTCGTTCGCTATCGGTGGTGACTTGACTTCAGCTGTGTACTATCCCTGCAGGGATCAAGCAAACTCGAGGAGCCGATCATCGAGAAGAAGGGACCGGCCAAAGGTCTTGTCTTGAGCGAGGGAGGCAGCATTCCAGCTGCATTCAACATCCTGTTGAGTCCTCAACGGTTCGTGGCCATGAAACATTCAGCGAAGATGGCTCATCCTCTGCTTTCTCTCTAGAAACCCGTCTGACGTGCTGGAGCTCGCGGCGGATAGCGATACCGACATGCAGCGCTGGCTCGCGTTCTTCAGGGCTATTTACACGGTACTTTTCGTTCAGGTGGTCGTTCAATGATCACTGCTAATCAGATCGCGTTTGATCCTTGGATTCTTTGCAGAATTCTGACGGTGGTCCGAGCGTGATCCAAGGGTTCCTATGGTTGAGAATGAGGTAAGAGTCTCTATCCTCGATTCTAGCACTGAATACTGAACAAACGTTTACCTGTTACATCAACCAGCTCGCGAAAGATGCGCTTTACGCCTGGAAGTTGGAGCGGAATCACCAACATTGCCAACCTGTCCAATCTAACTGATCTGTACGTTATCTTGTGCTACGTGTGGTGACAAGACATCATGCCCTCATTTCTATTCCTGTGCATCACTGTACAGTGCTGTCGAAACCAAGTGGCAGTGGCAGCGATACTACTGCATTTGCGATCCATCTCGGTTCGAATGGTTTGCTCTATCCTATGTGGTACGAATGGCTCTCGTGTCACTTGATTGGAATCCCTTGGCTCCTATCTGTGACTGACTCCACCTCTAGAAAGTGTTGCCCCTGCATTCGGTCATTCAAGTGCATACCTCAATCGTCGAAGCTACGAAAACGCTCAAGTTCACCTCTCGTCGAAATAGCAAGTCTGCATTCATCGGTTGGGGTGAGGGTGAGGAAAAGGTGTGTGGTGGGCTCGCTCTCCTCCTCGCCTGCAAAGCTATGGATGTGAACTCTGATTCTGCATGTATGGCGTACCAGGTCGTGCTGGATCCGCGTTACTATCGATACAAGATCAGCTTGATCAAGTCCAACTCGAAGGAGTTCTTCACCTTCTTAACGTCATCTGTGGACGACATGCATTCCTGGAACAAGGCCATCATATCCCACCAACGCCACCACGAATCCAACCGTACGGTTCCTTCGTCAACAGAGAACAATCACCTCACTCTTCCTTGAGCTTGAATACTGATGGTGGTGCATTCCTCGTCTCAGGCTTTGGCGCCGTCGGAGGAACACCAGCTCCTCCTTCGTTGATAGAAGAGAAATCCCCCAAGTCCGATCGAACCACGGGAGAGACTCGATCGAGCGTACGAAGCAAGTACCGCGAGTTCCGTCACTGGCGCAATGTGAAGGCACGCCATCCATACTTATGCACTACTAGGAACTTGATCTCAACAACTTGATCTCAGGTGATGAAAGATGATGAAGACGAAGAAGTTTTGAAGATCAGAGCAGCGTGTCGCCAGTTCCGGAAGAAGGCCGAGCAGCACTTGGCTGCTTTTCAGTGTATGTTCATTCTTCTGCCTCTTCTGCAAGGTCTAACTTGAATGTGTTTCTTCCTTTGTTTCTCGCAGGGCGTAGGCAGCGATCCAAAAGCGCAGTCAACCTCAGGTCTAATATACCTCCGCTTTCACCTCGCTTTGGAAGCAAGGATGACAATCATCACACGGATCCAGCGCCGAAGTCTCCACGCGTACGAGATGCCGGTACGTTGATTCACACTTGCTTCATGATTGTCAAGCGCTTACACCACTTCCCATGTAAAGGCGACGAAGACAAGAAGTTCTTTGTGCTGTCCTTGGACGGCGGCGGCACTCGCTGCATCATGCAGACCATCATCTTGCAACGCTTGACTCAAGTGTTCCCCGATCTATTAAGGCACGGAGCTCCTTCACACCTCTTGGAACTGTGAGCACCGAACTCGAACTAACATTCACCATCACACTGTAGTAAGTTTGACATGTTTGCCGGAGTGAGTGGAGGTTCGATCAATGCTGCGATGCTCGCGGCTGGTATGCGGCCCGACATGATGGCGGAGATCCAGAAGTTCATGGCCCCAGCCGTGTTCGGAAAGGGCAAGCGGCAGGCGACACTTGAACTCAAAGGTCTTTCGCTGAGACGAGCCAAGTATTCGGCCGACCCGCTGCTCATATTGGGTGAGGAGCTGTTCCAAGGTACCCCAAGGTGCATTCCGCTTACTATGCTTGAATGACTCTGATCATTCTTGGACGGGGACCAGGCCAATCTCTTGCCAAGTGCCCCAGCCGCCTTCTGATTGTCACCTTCACTCTTGACAACGAAAAGACGGATGGCCATATTCGCACTTGGGAACCACGAGGTACAGACTCTCGATGTCCTGTGCTCAACCTTAGTACACTGTACTTAGGTTTGGTATGATGCAGTCTATCACAATGTACCGATGAAGAAGAACGACGACGCGGAAGCTCATCCATTCGCGATGAAGAAGAAGGATCTAGAGGAGACGCCGCTCTGGGACCACTGCCTGGCCTCCTCCGCCGCTCCAACATTCTTCAAAAGTCACGTACGTGTCATTTGATCGGGATCAAGGGAGAACGCTGGGACAATACTCACTGCGTGTTCTGTTGTTCAGAGGAAGCACGTTGATGGTGGTGTCGTCTCCAATACAGCATCATCAGCGGCGGTGGCCTGCCTCATCAGCGAAGCTGCCGAGCAGCCTGTTAAGCCTGGCAATTTGCATATCCTCAATCTGGGAACTGGACGAATCGCTCAGTTCTTGGAGGGCGAGGATGATGAGCACGACTGGGGAATCATCCAGTGGGGTCCCAAGCTTCCTGGCCTTTTGTTTGCAGCCCATGACAGTTTCGGTTCGTGCATACTCCAATCCTCGCGCAGCCATCAAAATTCCTTTGCCTACTGCGGTGATCTCATCGTCTCCTTCACGACAGGCCATCAGCTGAGCAGCGCTGTGTTGGGAGAACGCTACCATCGGCTGGATCCCCTGTTGGAGAAGCCGTTCGGCATGGATGACGCCTCTTCACTTCCAGCGCTCATCCACATTGCACAGAACGTCAATCTGGTACAATCACCTCCTGCTTCCCATTTTTGTTGTCCCGTCTTACCCGTCTCCCATTCAAGGACGACACTATAGAGTGGATCCGTCACTTCATGTATGCTGAACCATCAGGCAGCACATCTTCTTCATCATCTTCCCTTGGGTCGTCAATCAAGGGACGTCACCTCAGCCACAGCGGTAGTCAGCCCACAGCTCCAGGGAAGCTGCGCAAGAAGCAGGATCTCGCGCAGACGACTCCTCAATCCCCTACCTTGATCCCCACGATCCCGGCTGGTCTCAATGTCCCTCGCCAGCGCTCCAGTCAGACATGGGACTCAGCCTGGTTCAACGCTCGACCATGATGTATTCTTAACTCCGATCTAAACTCTCGGACCTAAAGAGTTACACGAACTGAACGGAGAGGCTTTGTGACTGAAATATATATTCCACAGAACCAAAGCAAAAGAGCACAGGAGTTGTCTCCCAGCCAATCAAGTTGACCTGAAGAAAGGGGCCGGCGTTGTCTTCCCGGGTTTGTGATGGTGACACCTGCGCCATGGTGAGCCTGCTTTCTCTCTTAGGCTTTCTCTTCATCCAGCTCCCCCAGATGCCGCCTGCTGATGAACATTCATCATTCACTCGTGATCAACACCAAGTGTCCCCTTCAAGTCTTGGACAGAGGTACTTTTGGTACCTGTTGGTGCTGGTGGTGATGACTGCCGCGGTGGTGGGCGAACACGCCGGAGAGACGCTTTATCTGCTTGAAGATACCTCGCCGGGACTCTGGTGAAACAGCTGGCCCGGAAGAGGACGATGATGAAGATGATGAAGATGATGATGGTGATGGTGCATGGGTGGGCATAGCGGGAGCCGACGAAGAAAGGGAAGGGCCACTGGTGCAGGGACCGGGCAGGGAGGGGTGGGTGCAGGCCCAGTCCTCGTCCGGTCCGCCGCTGGTGTAGGTGTGCACTAAGGGCGCAGAGTAGCTCTGCGGATCAGGCTGGGATGCAAACGACATGGGATCAGCTCTTTAGGAACGATGTTGCGGTTGTTGTGCTGTGCTTGTGGTGTGTACTGTATGGTGCTGAGCTGTGTTGAATGACTTTCGCCTTCTTCGGGCTGATTGCGAGTGAGGGATGCGCACGGACGGACCGCACAGGAGCACAGAGTCGGGAGCTTTGCTTTGACCCGAACCTGCATTCAGTTTAGCTCCGATTGCGCGCCACTAGGTAGGAGTAGAGGAAATTCGGACTGGTTTTCTAACTTCCACGTCACGGATTGGTCAAGAAAATGGCCACACAGACGCACACGACTGATAGGCACAAGGCCATGAAACTCACGAATAGGCAAGAGCAATCCTCTTCATCCACGGTACATCTCATCCACTAACTCCAGAGAGTGCTGCCATCGCCCATCTTGTGGTGACCTCGACAATCTGCAGTGCTTAGCACACCTTTTCGAAGCTACAACTGGGCATGGGCCACAGATGAGAATCAAGTGAGAAAGAAGAACGTCAGCGCGAAGGTATGGACTGTTGCGGATTCGTTACATAAGTGGAGGATCAGTAGAAGACGACTCCCTGATGTGGGTTCAAGCAGAAACCAGGAAGCGGAGGAGCTGGTTGGCGCACCGGCCACAGCGCTTGGGCGCGGACGCGATAGGGTAGCGTCTGTCGCACTCATCGCAAACGAGGACCGCCTCGGCCTCAGACCCGGCCTCCACCTCGTCCTTGGCATTTGCAGGGCGCGCGATGAACGCGTGTCGTTCCCCTTTTGCTCGGACCTCCGCGATCACTAACCGCCCTATGGAGAAGATAGGAACGTTCACGTTCGCATTGATCGAAAGCCTGGATTCACTTGAAAATGGGATGGGTACCTGGCGCGAGGCGATGCTGCTGGCGGGCGGCGAGCTTCTCCTCAGGACTGAGGTTCAGTTCTTCTTTGGCAAGCGCCGTGTGTCGAATGACCGCTCGTTGAGCTACTTCTCCGCCACTGCAATGCTGAGTTGGTGGGCACATTCATCACGACCACCAAGATGGGAATGCGTGCGTTTGCAGTAGCAGAGGCAGATCAATGTTGCTGGCGGCAATGAGTAGAAAGTGTCCGTCTGGCCGGAGCACACGCCGTATCTGCTGGAAGTACTGAGGTATCATCTTCAAGGAAGGGGACCTGATGATTGCAGTAATGAGTTAGTCATCACTCCCATTCGTGAAAGAATGAAGGGCAGGCAGTATGTTACATACGTTGGAATCAAAACTCGCCCTGCCCCGTTCACAAAGCAGTCCAAGCAGCCCTGTAAAGCAGCAAGCGGTTGTTGAGTAAGCAATGTATACTTCTCTGAAGAAGGGTGATACCTACCTTGTCCGTCACAACATGGAAATAGGACTCGGGAAAGAAGGCAAGGTTCTTGGCGTCCATCATACGATAATACACCTCGATCCCCGGCCAATTGCCCTTGTTTGTCGAGACACGACCGCCAGAAGTCCCTGTACACCAGGTGACCGGATGATGAGAAATGTAATCCAATATGACACTTTGGACAAGAGAGTGTCAGGCCTACCATCAGGAAACCGTTCTCGCAGCTTTCCATGCCTCTCCCACTTTTGCCCACGCATGAACTCAACAGCCTACAGCAAGTACCTATTAGCACTGAGTCACCTTCACTTATCCTCCATAGGTGAAGGAGAACGCACAGTGCGAGAGAAGTCTATTCCCCAGATCTCGACTTGGCACGATCGTGAGGACTGCTGCACTTCCTCGTTCAGCTTCTCGTAAAGATTGAACAGCATATCTGATCCGAAAACCGACACCATCATCAGCAAGATGAATCGAGTGCCATAGCCATAGAGCGAGTACGTACCTGAGGTGCCGGCACCAATGTCAAGGACGCGGTATGTGACAGAGGTCGAGGGAAGAAGAGCAGCGTTTAAACTACGCAAGATGCAACCGCGCTGAAGCTCTTCGGCTGTGTACCAATCGAAGCAATCCTCCCCTGTCTCCTCATGAAAGTCTAGGACATCATACGCGCTTAGGGTGAGAAAAATGACACAAGCTTCATATCAAAGGGATGACGAATGTACATTCCCAGTACTCAGTCTGAATGAAGGTGTATTTTTCGTCGTAGTCCACACGCTCGGCTGGCTCAGCATCCTCATCGGCATTCTCCTCACCACCTTCATCCTCCGCCTGAGTCGGAGCTACCGTGCTGAGGTAGAATATGTAATCCCTGCACAGATTCCTTCAGACATAGAGTACCGCGAGCAAGCTATTGATCTGCAAGAAGACATTCCAAATGGCGTACATGAGGTTCGAGGCATCTCTCGCGTCAGCGAATCTGAGCAGAATGCACGTATCTTTCTCCTCCTCCTCCTAAGCATGGCCAAGCTTAGTGTGAGGCCATCGCCAACGGCTTACTTGGACAAGAGCGGGATAAACGTACGAATCGCTGCACAGGCCGTAGTGCAAGAGCTTGAGTCGTTATCTGGCAGCAGCCCCATTCCGGCTTACTGTCCTCAGACGTGGGAAGCGGCCTGTCAATGATCTCCCAAGGAAGCACCGCCACGCGTAGCGCAGTCCCGGCGTCAGCATCCTCCTCAATCAATTCGACAATCAATTCCACCCATCCTGTCATGACGGGCGATGGTAAGTCTTCTATGTGTACGATCATCCACTTTCGAGGCCTCTCTCTCTGGCAGAACGCACCGCGATAGGGAGGATGGCTCCGCGTGGCAGTGGGAGCTAGACTCGGAGCAGCAGGCGCCGGACCGAGCCGGCGTGCAGTCACACGACGCACGCCGGCCGCTCTCTCCCATTGAATACGACCGCCGACACTCTTCTCTCCGTCATCAGTGATCAGAGCCGAGGGAATCCACACTGAAGCCAAGCCCGCGCCCACTAACTCCAACTCGACTCCCCCTTCGCTGTTTGGCTGCGCCTCGTCCTTCCCTGCACACCGTCAGTCGCGTAAGTTAACAAGCATTTTATTTTACACATAAAATAGAAAATAAATAAGATATTTAGATTTAAATAATATAAACATGCATAATGGAAAACTAAAGTAAATATATTTGGAATAAATTAACTATTAATTTGAGTTGGCGTCGAAACTGTAAAATAATAGATAGAAACTTAATAGATTACCAGCTAAGATGGCGGAGGCTGGAAAACCCGGGCGAGCAAGAATGCTACGCAGGGTGGCCACACCGAGCATGCCGGACTCCCCTCCGGAGGTGGACATGAGTGGAAGTGGGCACCATTCCACTCCTCCTGGCTCAGCACCTGCAGAAGCAGCACCAGGCGCTTCCATTCCTTTGCGTCTGCTTCGTGTGTTGCGCAAACGATTTGCAAAATGCAAAATAATTTCAAACAGGACGCAAAAGGTCATGTTTGCTTCAAGAAGAAGCAAGGTACACACATGAACCAGATAATTATTGGGCAGATTTCTTGGCGACCTTCTTCCTCTTGCTTGTGAGCCAGTAGCGGACGGGAGGGCCATTCACATCGGATCCATCATCGTTCTCGAACGTGACAATCAAATCCACATACTTTTGTCCCTTCTCGCGCGTCATCAGACGTCGCAACCTGTTGCCAATTCCAGCTAAGTTAACAGAGATGTAAAAATGAAGTGAACAACGACGTACTTCTTGGGAAGGCGCGAGTTATGTCCAGGCATCAAGGGGACGTAGATCATCTGCACACCCTGGAAGACGCCAGTGACAGTCAAATTGTACTTGCTCTGTATTGTGTAAGGGTCAACTAACCAGTGCCAAGATAAAAGCAAAAGAAAGGATCAGGCTTTACCTTGAAATGGACGCAGAAGTCGTTAAGCGTGATGTCACCCATCTTGAGATCCCACTGGTCCCAGATGGTTACACTTACTGAATCAGTGATCTTGGTCGTCTCAGCTGGCGAGGGTTCAGCCAACATGAACATAGGAAGACCGAGATTCATGAAGGCATTCTTGTACGCCTCCAACTTAACCTTTTTCACAATCTTGATGAGCTCCAGAGATACCTGTGCACATTTACCATGGTCAGCAAGGTTCGTTGAAATATAAGCAGACCCAGCAACGTACAAGGCCTGAAACAGCAGCAGTGGTGGTAGCGATAGCGGGCATGATACGACCAGCGATACGCTTAGTCTTGAGTCGATCAGCTGGCGCGATGGCATAGTTTGTAGCACGCAGATTGGAAGTGGCAGTAATGAAATCGATGTGGAAGTTGGCGTCATTGTCCTGTGGACAGACGAGGAATTAGATCTCGTTGAAATAAGTTATCTCAGCACGTACCTTCTCAAATTCTTCGGGATACATTTGGTATTTGGCCTTGTCTACGAGAAGCTCCTTGAGTCTATCGACTGCAACATTGAAGGCCGCTTCATCGAATTCAGCAGCCTGCTGCATTTTGGCCTCGATCTCTTCCTTCTTGGCATTTTCATCAGTTTCGATGACTTTGTTTTGCTTGGGCTGGAAAGGCGGGAACGAAACTCCCTCGCAAACCTGGCCAGGTGAAGTTATTGTGAGATTGGTAGAGACTAAAGAAAAATTCGCATACCTTACGCAAGTAGTCATTATCCGCATCACTTCTGGGATCATGATGATGGGGCGTAATACCCCATACTTTGGCCCAGAGGCAGGCGCAATATCGGACGTAGTCCAAGTGAAGAGTGTTCTTGGAGTCAAACACCACCGGTGTTGGTGGCCTAGGAGAAGCGAGGTACAGGTTTCAGGTCACCATCAGATAGAAAGCCAATGTTTAAGGAAAGATACCTCTTAGCGCCGGACCAGAAGGGCGTGCCCTCCTTGGTGACCATGTCCAGAGGAAAGTTATGGAGGAGCTGGAGAATCTTGTTGACGAAATACTTCTCGAACTTGGTCCTACCAAAGACGATGCACTCGTCGAAA